>JAZHGG010000979.1:0-27493 GCA_036785865.1 Coffea canephora | reverse complement strand
TTACTTTAAAAAATTGTGATAATTCTTTTATTTTATTTGAATCAAATGGAAAATGGAATCTCGACTGAGACCCGCATGGGATATTGTAGATTAACAATATCCTAGCATTATAGGTTCCTAAAGGCATTGGCCACAAACGCCCCCAATCCCGCCAACCTCATTACCGCATGGCCCGCAAAGTCCTTCAAATCTCTTGCCCTATTATGTCTACGCTAATCAATTCTTTCTTTCGCATATCATTACTACCCCCCCCATTCTTTTATTCTCACTCACACTAAAAATAACAAATATGATAGGGTATTTAAAAGACTTAACAACGTGATCTTTAATAAAATATACAATTTTTGAGATCAATACTTATGGGCAAAGCAAATTAAAAATTCATTGTTTTTAATGACATAGTTTGTTAAGGCGAAGAATTTAGCCCTATTAACGGTCACTTAGATGATCAACTAATTCCGTTGCGAAAACGAGTCAAAGTGAGAGACATTAGTCCTTGGTAAACGTTGAAACTGTACAATGAGGCAACTGAAATTAGTATTATTGCATCGAATTTGTCACTGTATGAAAATCGCTTTTCAGTGTTTAAATAGGGAATAATATCTCATTATATGCGCCATGAACGTACATTTGTATGACTTGTGATTTATCCCTGATCCTTTATACTATGATCAAATTGACGAAGACCTTCTTAGATGAATATTTTGTCACTCGGGGCAAAAATATACTCAGGTATTTTAGTCCATATTAATACTGGACTATCTTAACTTATTTCCTCAAATCTGCTACTATTCACAAGCTGCTCTATATAGTGAGCAACCAATCCTATAAGAAGAAATATTGACTTACATGAACTTAAGACACCTCGCACGCTACTACCTCTATTTCCTCCCTCTATACCGAAACGTATAATAGGTGATTAGGGTCAAAAGAAGAAAAGTAGCTCGGATGATCTTCAATGTCGCTTGTGGAACCCAAATAAGAGGTAAATAGAAGTAGTAACCCAAACTTTGCATCAAGGTGCAGGTTATCGGCACTAGGTGAATTCACAGAGGCGAACTGCAGACCTTTGCATTCATCGTAGGGATAGACGAAACCATAAACATTACCAAGAGAGTAGTGATATTAATCAACAAATCACTCTATGAACTCTCAGGGCTATATTCCTGTTACGATCCGAAGCCTCGTTGTCCGGATTCTTGGGATCCGTCTAGTCGCTTATTGGTTTAGTATGATAATGCAATCATAAGGCTGGAATCCTTATATTTAAGCTAATCCGGCGTACCTTACAAACACCCATGCAATTGAATCTTACCTAACTACCTTCTCTCTGGACAAATAGCGTTTAGATGTGCTAAAGACAGACTTCCTCATGACTCAAAAGCGTGAGATGTGAATTATGAATTCAACACACACTAAATTAAATATTGACAATAGATTATGATAAATTTTTGATTATTTTTTCAAATATACCTTATGAAGAGTCCAAATACAATGGATATCTAAACGAAAAATCTTATTGTTGTACTTATTGAGAAAAATTTATTTGCATCCAGTTCGTTAAGAACAAAGATTAATTATTGATTTGGTGACTAAATAATTGTGTAAGTTCGGTGATATGATTGACTCATAAGTAAGATATTTGGAATTTTTATCACAATTTTTTTCTATGGCCAGTAGGTCATAAAATAAACTGGAACAGTAGAATACAAGCATACTAGAATGCCAAGTCTCCAAAAATTAAGGGACAAAAATTCACGCGGGGAAGTGAACTGGAGCCTGCCATGAATCTAATTTGCTTACGTTCCTAGGAAACGATAAATCAATCAGAAGAAAAATTTCTAACGTTACATCCAATTGAGGCTATTCACTCTAAATATCATTAATGTTGGACAACTATGTACTATGTAATCCAAGAGGTATACGAGCCGGTGAATACTCGTACGCTACCATCCAACTAGCACATTTCAATTAAGTTCAAGAATAGATGAAACTTTTAAAAAAGATGGTAAGATATCGGAATAAATTATTTAGTAGATTCACATACACTCAAACGCAAACGGTTGGCAACAAAAAATTTTGCAACAGCCTATGAAACATAGAACAGAATGATGGGGCGAAGTCATCAGTTTGCTTAAAGCGGGAAACATGCAAAATTATAAGAAGTTCGTAAATTTGCAAACAACAGAAGATACATTATATATGGATGAATCAATGACTCTTTTTTTTTCATTTCATTTTTCTCTTTTTTGTAATTTTTTTTTGCAAAATATTTCATTATTCTTTACACGTACAGAGGAATGAGCTAATGAATTCATAAAAGTGTACTAGTGTGAAACCTCGCCATCGCGTTAGAGCTCGTAATTTTAGCCTCGCGGAATGGAATGCTTAGACAATCTCCGGAATTAGGTCACTACTCAATTGGCAACTACTCTTATATGCTGCAAGCAACAGGCTCATAAGTAGTAAATAAATTTGTGGGTTGAATTTAACATCAAATCTTCTATACAAAATCCCATTGCCAATATGCTTCTAATTTGCCGGAACTAACAATATTTAATCTGCTTCAGACTCAAATTTTATGTAGAAAATTTTAGAGAAAAGAACTTTAAAATCTATATACAAATTTCAAAAAATTATTAATATAATAACGTTCCGTCCCCTACAAATGCATCTATTCCTTCCATAATGTTATTTAGATGGTTGTAAGACTTACAACTTGCAGCAGTATGTCTTCTTCACACTGCATTAGACATTTGATTTATAAAAGCAATTGAAAAAACGTTCTGACTAAGCCACATCTCAAGCGAAGTTCATCGTTCATTTAGACTACAAGTCAGAGAGTCTCTAAAGGACAATCAACTCCAAACAAAACCGCAACCAAAGAACAATAATGGTTGGATCAACATTTCCTCATCACTAAGTCCTAAGCGAATCTAAATAAATCAAATCCCATCAAAGGGCATAATAAAATCAGCGGTTGTAAACGGATAAAATGATAAATCGCCATAGTCATTATTGGTAGGACAAATGAACGCAAGAGATATTGAAGTTAAAATTTACCTGCTTTTTCAAAAGTTAAGTAAAATAAAGCACAAGGACACAGTCATCAAACTAATATGCACATAAAGCAACAGCCAGACTGATGAAATGTGAAATGATTGTCTAATATATCAAAGGGAAAAAAATCTAACATACGAAAGAAAAGGAAAATGCAAGTGCGTCGGTTGCCCCTCGTGATATAAATGTCTTTGAACTGGCCTTGTTAAATAGGGAGGTAGAACTCGTGTCAAATACAATAAGGCTCGACCATTTATGGTAAGTCTATGAAATCTTCTGCTAAAAAATATAAGTAATAGGATAACAAACAAATTCACATCCCAAATCACCAAAAAAAAAAAACAAAAGTGATGTCCCCTAAATACTCAAGTTCATAACACTACTAAATAGCCATTACCAAACACGCTATAATCATTACTAAATCATCAACGGACTAATTAAGTCAAAGCTAAGTGGATACAGAAACAGACGAAACCATAAATACACCAGACATCAAGTGCATAGGAAACTACTTAAGCTGAGGTTGCTATGAGAAAAGAGTTTAAATAATTACTTGTGAATAAACTTGCGCCCAAACTAAAAAATATAAACTTCAATTTGAAGTTTCTAAGCCGATTCTCACATCAGGCCCAATTGAATTGTAGTGTGGTAACTTCAAATGCACATACAATTATTCATCATTATTATGGCTTAAGATTACTCGTGTTGGGCCCTCGGCCTTAAAATGTAGCTATCTTCGAAAATTGAGATTAATAGTTAGGGCCAAACATACTGTGACAATTCTTGTGTATAGCAGCAGTAATATTAAATTACAATATCTACTGTCAATTGTTATGATTTTCATATATTTACACAAATTTGCAATTACACCGTTTTATATACCTTCTTGTATGGTAGTTGTGATGACATTCTTTGCGCTTTGTAATCTGTCTTGTCCTTGGACATGACCCATTTTACCCCTTGTCATCTTCTTTTAACAAGGGAGAACGTGGCAAAATACCGGATAATCGAGCAATGGGGGAGCGTACAGAAACTAGTTAATGCCTAATCTTAAATTTTACAACACCAGACGAATGTTATAAATATTAAACTTAGAAGATTATCCCGATCTTATAACTGGCTGGGTAGGTTTAATAGAATTTTAAGTGACAATTATATATATGGTATTAATTTTCAGTTACAAATTAAACATTTAAATGTGTAACTTATGGATTTATGTCTTGCTTTTGTAACTTATGTAATGATTAGGTTTTATGAAATCATTTAGTAATTTTTTTTACCGTTATACAATGAATCTAGACTTTTTAATTTGTAACTGAATATGAGGTATTAATTCCTATTAATATTGGTATTTTAATATTCCTAATTTCTTAGCCTATATATAAGGCATTTTATCAACCAAACCAAATATATACTTTGCTCTGTATACTACCTTCTATTTTTCCTCCACTACTATAAGATTTATAGGGCAAAGAACAGTTTAGTGTGAGGTTTCTGTCTTGTTCCAATAGTGTAGATTGGAGTAGACTACAGTTGCAAAAGGTTGGGCTGTTGTATCCTGGAGGCGACGTGTTGAGACCTACTACACCGGAGGATACTCCGTAGAGGCGCGGATCGTGTTAAAGGAACGACCTAGTCCGCGCCTCAACCCATGCCAAATCAACATTTTTATGGTACAATTATTTGCATTTTTAATGCAAGACTAAGGTATGAATTTTGTTAATTTATTTGTTAAATTTTATTAGAAAATTATTGTTACTTATATGATTTATTTTGGTCTAGAACCAACAGTATATAGTGATAATTTTGTGGATGATTGATAGTGATGACCATGCATAAGACAAAACTGGACAAAACTTAATTATTAGCAATAGCGAGAAAATCACTGGAAGTGACCTTGGCCGTCTGCTACAACTTCTACGAAAGTACCAAGAACTTCTTACGTACTACCTGAGCTTAAATTATTAATTTGGAATATGACATGTTACAAGGTTCAGAGCGTGAATAAGTCCAAGGCTTCATTCTAGAATTAACCTTCAAAGAATGGTTGTGGAATAATTGAACACCCCTTATACGCAAACGTGTTGGCTGAAATTGCATCACTTGGACTCAGTATGGAGAGCCAGTCGATTTGAAGGTGGAAACATGCAAATTATAAGAAGTTCGATTTAAAAGCATACAGAATAAATGTGATGAATCAAGACTCTTTTCTTTTTCTTTTTTTTTTTTTGCAAAATTATTTATATACTTACAGCATAGGAAATTTAATCTAAAGGTAATAGTGATTCGCGTATGAGACTCGTACAATTTTAAGCCCTCTGCTGGAATTGATTTGCTTAGACCAATTCTGGAGAACTTCTGCACATAGCTGGAGTTAGAAAATTTGGTGGGTGAATTTTAACATATCTAAACTTAAGTATGTTTTCTAATTTTTGCAGGGACAAAATTTTTAAAATTGAAAAGAACATTTAAATTAAAAAGATTTTTCAAACTTAATTTACTAAAACTTCCCTCCCTCCCTAATTCCTTCCATAAATGTGTAGGTAATGCTTGCTCTGTCTACTTACTTCTAATTGATTAAGCATTAAAATTCTGCACAATCAAGCGATTCTCATGTTAGCTAAGTCAGAGGTCTCAAGGAACCCAAAAAAACGAACCAAAAAAATGTGTGATTCTAAAATTCTACATATCCAAAAAATAACAATGGGATAAAGGTGGTAAAAGGAAAGTAAAAGTGCTAAGTTATTGTAGAAATGACCCAAGATTTCAAATATCAAATGGTAAGAAAAAAGCATGGCATCATCATTTGCAATAAGCAACCAGGGATGAAGTGCATAAAAGGGGGAAAAATTAACAAAAAAAGAAAACAAGTGTGCTGTTTTAAGTCTTACATGTAAAAGAGTAGATTCTAATACCATAAGCTCGACCTTGTGGAAGTTCTATTTGAATCTTCTGCTACAAAAAATAATAAAGAAAACAAATTATCATCCCAAATCAAAAAAAAAAAAAAAAAAAAGTGTGCCCCAAAACTGCAGCTAACTAGCTAATAGCCATTACTCCTAATCAACCAACTGGACATGATGCAAAGCTAGTGGACAGACAGAACAGAAACTCCAAGCAACGTTAGACTCTAGCCTGCCAAAAGTGTTGACAAATATGTGAAATCTACCAAACTAAATTAATCAAGATGTCTCTATGGCCAATTTTTGAATTGGTACGTGTGCCGTTTTAAAATTTTTTTATTGTAGGTTGTCTTGGCCTCTAGGGGTTAAAATGTATCTTCTTGAAATTTGAAGTTGGGGTCCAAAAACTTTCTTTTGCAGCAGAAATAAATTTAAAAACAGAATTTTGTATTTCATTTTAGTCATGGTACCCTCGTTTTTTATTTTACTTCTTGTATGTAGTTGTGAATAGACAAATCTTTTTCGCTGATGTCCTTGTGCTCCTTTACCCTTTTTTTTTTAACCAGGAGGAAAAGCCCACGCGTCGCGTGGGAGTTTAGTGCTTATCATTAAAGATGGTTAATAATTATTATTTGGTATTTTGTAGTATAAGAATTGAAGTATGACAATTTTAATATATGATATTAAACAGAAAAATCATAAGTTACATATTGAGTTAAAAATATACTAATATGCAATGAAACAAAATTATAAGATACGATCAACTATTTTGCATCTAACCTAATAAAATAAAAGGCCTATTTATATCTGCTCATGCACTTTATGGATATTAAAATCTATTGTTTATTTGAATTTGATCTTAATATAAGGGCAATCCACCACATTATCTTGTCATATAAGTGAGATTTGAACAATTAACATATTTGAAGAAAATCATTGCTAGTGGAATTTCGGTTCTTGCAAGCCAAATTCTTGAATTTCTATTGATTCCAAGGACATATCATCATGAAATCTCCACATTCACCAATCCATCAATTATGATTTATTGTATGATTTAGAACATATAGTAAAGCATCTCCTTCTGGATAGGGATTACAATCCTTACATATCAGTTTTTGATCTAGTTGCAAAGATATACAACAACTAAAATGCTAATTTAGAGGAATAACCACGTCAAATAAAGTACTAAAACATTTTAGACCACTCAATTCAAGAAAAACAATTAAAAGTAATGAAGTACATACTTTAGATTTGCAGCGAAATAGTTTTAAGTAGATAGTTAAACCTATTGGCAAATCAAAATGAAGTGAAAAATTTGCCTAAATGGAATCATCAATAAAATAACAAACAGTTTGAAATTTATCATAACTAATAGTGTAAACAACAAAAGTAGATGCAATCTGCATATGGGAAAATTTATAATGATAAACTTACTTTAAACCACAAATAATAATTAAACAAATGTAATCTCCTCCCTATCATGCTTATCTAATATGGACAATTGAATTAAAATACTAAAAAATTATCACACATACAACCTTCAAGATTACAGATTTCTTACAACCAAAAAGTAGATTGGTTAAAGAAAACATACCTATTGAGATTTCTTACAACCAAAAAGTAGATTGGCTAAAGAATATATACTTATTAAGAAAGGTGTTGCAAAATGGGGAAGATGAGTAGCTAATATAGCAACATCCAAATTTAATAGGCTACATGATTGTGGTGGAAGAAAGTTGTAAGTAAATGAAATGAATATTACAGATGGGGTAACGGCCAAGAAAGTAAACTTCTACTAATTGGCATTAATTGTGTCTTAATATCTATATATCATAAGTTTGCAGATAACTGATGAGAAATGCTTTAGAAATTAAGAGACTTGAATGTTAATACAATTAAATGATTAGAAGGACTTTTATGTTATTTCACTAAAACACAAACTGAATTTAGTTATACCCAATGTTCAATCGGATATCTCTCACCTCTAGCTTTAAATGTCTAAAAGGACATCTAAGTAAGTACAACAAAACTAAATTAGCTATAATATTGACTTTGTACTTCAATACTTTACATTCCCAAAATAGCCCTACCCTTACTGTTGAAATCCAAAGAACATCTTTACTCATTCTTATATAGTATAAAGGATTTTAATACCTTTATCGGCCTTTGGCTAAGATAATGTACTCCTTTACTTTTTGCATTGATTACTTATGCTTACATTCTTCCTTCTTGTTGTTCACAGAGTTTGTTACTGAAATTTTTCTCTGTAAATTGGGCTGTGTCCTTGTTGCTTTTTTTTTTTTTTTTTTCTTAGGAAAAACCCATTTTTTGTATGAGATCCAAAAGAACCCTCCTCACGGAAGTATGTATATCGACAATCAAGAAAATTACACAAGCAAATACGTGCAAAAACGAATGTTGAACAGCACAGAACTGCAGCCTGTAGATTATCAGACTAATCTACTGTTTACCCACTCAAACTCAGTGGCCAATGCTTTCTAGCAAGCATTCAAAACATTGCAGCAAGTAGCAATATATCTTCGAATTTCCTGCAGGACCTTAAGGACAACTGGGTCCGCAGTAGCAGCTGGCTATTCGAAAATCCTACTATTCCATTCCTTTCATATCTGATAGACCAGAGCTCCAAGATCCAAACAAATTACTCTAAGATGATGAACCAACCAATTTAGCTTTGTGCTCCAAAAGTTTTTTTTTCATATTTCTATTTGAATTAGTAACTTATCATTGTATATATGTTTAGACAATTTTAATTTCCTTATATTAAACGAAACATAAAATTTATCTACACAAATATGGAATCTTACACACTATCACCCAAATAAAACTCCAAAGAAGGTTCAAAATACTCCAAGGACACTGAGGGTTGTTTGGAATTATGGTAACTTATCAAAAGTATTTCATCTAATAGAGTTTTTAATAAAAGCACTTATTAAGTATCTAAATACTTTTGAGAATGTTATTTGAACACATAGTTCAATAAGTACTTATTGCATTGAATAATGTATAATTTAAAAATTTTTTAAAAGTATTTATCTCTTTATTTAGTTAATAATAATATATAAAATGATTAAATTTAATATTTTTAATTTTTGAAACACAAAACTATTTTAAAAGTACCAAATTTGAATTTTTATTAAAAGTGCTTTTAATACTAAAAGCTACACTCCTAAATTTATAGGATGATGTTTACAAAACGCCTTAAAAATATTTTTAGCAGCCAAAATTGCTTTTTTATCAAAAGTATAGGAACCTCAGATGGGCCCTAATTCTCGTGCCTCTCATGGTAGTGTGTTCCAAGTTAATTAATAAAATAAACTTATCCTTATTATTATTAGTATCACAATAATAATAATAATAAATATTATTATTATTAAATAAACTTATCCTTATTATTATTATTATTTTCCATAGGCCATTCCATTTGCTAAAGAATAACCCTGCAGCATAGGGTAGCAGGGCCACAAGGCTGTACTTTGTATATAGCTACACCCTAGAGGAGGAGAAATTTTATTCTCCTTCTTACTATTCATAGACCAAGCTACCATAGCTACTGGAAGTACTACTAGATTCATAACTCTCGTGGATGGAAATATAAATGGCACTCCTACTCTTCTTGATTTTTCTAATAGTGGGAAAAGATAAAATGTCCCAACCATTCGTCTTAATTACAAAATCATAAAAAGTGGATATTATAAATTCAATGAAGAATAAGGGCATTCTTGTCTAAATAATGCACTGTCATAAAGGTCAAAAAGACTGCGATTAGCAAATAAGAGTACATTGACATTTCCACTCGCACACGTTACACTGTGGGAAATTTTCACTATAAATAGACTGGCTTTCTCCCAAACATTTCCATCACAAGCCCCCTCCTCCTTTTACAAGCATAAATTAGCCCAAAATCCCGATCAACACTATTCTAGCTATGGCTTTTAATGGTAGTCATGGTATTTCTCTGAGCCTTGCTCTCCTCCTCGCTATCATGGCTGCTACTCCATATGTGGGAAAAGGTGACATTGTATCATCTTTCGCTGCCGCGAGGGTAACTGGCAACTTATACTGTACTCCTACAGGGAACCCTTCACCAATCGGTATTTCACCACCCTTGGTTAATGCTACCGTGATTATAACCTGTCCCAACATCACTGCGGTTACTACTCGAACTGATATTAATGGATTCTTCAATGCCACCATAGTTACTCCACCCGGTGTTACCCTTAACCTTAACCTCAGCATCAATTCAATAATTTCCGTCTGCCAGGTGTCTGTCAAACTTCCTGTTCCGAGTTGCCCAGTTTTACCAGTCAGGGGAGTGCTCAGGGGGGTTCTTACGCCTGTTGGTTTGTTGCTCGGTAATGCCCTGAGTGATCTCATAGGTAGTGTTGGAGGACTTGTGAACCGTGTTGGAGGACTCGTTCTCACTGTTGTGGCGGGCGTATTTGCTTTGGTTTAGTAGTTTATGACGATCGTCCATCCGTGCATGCAACTTCGACTTCTCCTTGCAGTGTAACCTAAAATAAGAGCAAAATGCATGGATCCATCTCTTCTCTTGGATATGCATCTGCGTTTGTGTGTATGTATTAATCACGAATCACTGATGGGCTGACTACCAAAACACCTTTTAGTAATTGTTGTAATATGAATAAATCAAGGAGAATATTGTAGCAAGTTGTTGCAGTACTGCTTTCACTGGTAATAAATTGTGTGTGTGTGTTTTTTTTTCTTTTAATGTTCAATCATGCCTCATGTATGTTGGTCTAATTCAATTGAGATTTTATTTCGAATTGAAAACCGTGACTGAGAAATGTGATTGCTAATAAACAAAAACCAAATGTCAATAATGCGATACAAGGCGGTGAGAAAATTTATTGAGTTTTTCTCCTTTTTTTTTTGTTTTGGACGGGAAAAATTGTTGAGTTTATTGCATGAACAAACATGAATATTTCATTAGAAAAAGCCACAATATGCAACCTAAGTTTCATATATATCTGAGTGACCAATGTTGATGCATAAAAGAAAACTATAGTCTAAATCTTACAAGTGAAATCGTTAGTCACAAATACATAGATTTTTATACATATGAAAGGTTGTAGTCTACATTTCTGTCATCTGCGTGGCTTAAAAGTATAGAATAACAAATTTGTGGGCAAAGAAAAACGAGAGTTTGCTACAGGGTCTTTCATGTATTGTCACAGTGAGTTAACTCCAGATTGAAGGCCTCGAGAGTTCTAAACGAAGATACTTGTGTATTCTCATTCTGTGAAGCTAATGCTGGAAACGGGACAGCATTTATCCATTTTCCTTTTCGTTTTGGAGGGAGGGTTTGAGTTTGAGTAGTATCTGGAAAAAAATTCTGTCCATGGAGTCAAGAGTTGCACTGGTATGTGCTTACGTATTGTTGGGGAAGAATTTATAACTTTTAACATAGATTAATAATTTATAGACAAATACATAGATTAATAATTTAACTAGCAAAATTTACTTTTAACCACATCTTAATTAAAAGTTCTCAGGGATATGTAAGCAGACTTCCTCTTGCTGCTATCTTCAGGAAATTAATCAAGAATGTTCCGAATTAAAAAGGCCTTACGGTTATTAATAGAGCAAATGTCACAGATTGTTACTGAATCCTTTAGGATTCTCCATTCTATTTCTAGCCACTAAACTTTTTATTTAGCCAAAAAATGCCATTCAAATAATTAGAACATACTATATTTTATGACCAAAGAAGCATCATATGTTTTCATTAACTACCTAAGTGGCTAAAATTAGAAATGAGAGTTTTTATGAGTTGAGCAACAAAAATGTACTCTTTTATTAATTAATAAATGACTATTTTGGCTAAATAAAAAGTTTGGTGACAAAATAAGGAACTGGAAATTGTTTAGTGACTATTTTTAGCATTTCCTATTATCTCCATCGATCCCTGTCATGTTGTTGTGCTGAAGGAAAAATGAAGTGTACCAAACAATAAGACGAGGGGGGAGGAGAATACACAAAGACTCCAATGAACATTTTGAATCAAATCAAAGTTTTATTTGCCTCCACACAGATCATCATAAACTCCATGTAGTAGAAAAAGCTGGTTGTTGGTGCAAATACTTCAATGGCACAATCATATACTCCATGTACTAAGCTGCCAGCAATATGCTATTATGTATTTTTTTTTTGTAAGTTAAAATGTATTCCCAAGCAGTATAATATACATTACAATCAATACAATAAAACTAATCCACAAGGTGGAATTAGTCAAATAAACTATTACGTATTCTACACCCTGAATCCCTATATATATATATATGTGTGTGTGTGTGTGCGTGTGTGTGAAGGAAGACAGAGTGAAAAGGATCACTCTGCAGCGGGGCGACACTCAACTGTTACTAGGGTAGGGTGGTTACATATATGATTTACATGCTTAATTCTGTACGTACGAGTACTGAGTAGTATGCTAGTAGTATCTACCTGATTTTGATTAGCCATCTGCAACTTCATTATTGGCACATAACTTTGGCAGCGAACATCTTGTGAAGCTAAAATGCCTCACCAAACCCCAACCAGTACCACTCTCACTAGTAGCTTGGTCTTCGTTCTCATTCTCCTCCAGTGATCTCCCCATCGTTTCACGCGTAAAAAGATACGTCGTGACGCATCCCACTAAGGATGCTAGACCTAGGAGCACTAGCGGCACTGTCATTCTGATTCCTAGCCAATGTTTTAAAAACCGGACCGTTAATTGAACCGATGAAGTGAAAGGGTCGAGGTTCAATCGGTCGGACCGGTTCAATCTCGGTTCAATAAATTTTTTAAAAAATTATTTATATAAATATATATATGTACAAAATAAGACATGTAATGGATTAATTTAATACTTTATATGATGAAAGGTTTACTATTTTTTAATAACTTGGATTTTTTTAAAATAAATTTTTTAAATTATAAGTTAAAACAAATAAATTTCATCTCAATTTCAATTATATCTAAATTCAACCCAAAAATATCACAATATTTTGAAATTATACAAAATTCACGTCTATGAGAATTTAGATATTGTGAACTTAAATTTTAATTTACGTTTTAGAGATTGTAATTTAAAAAAGGAAGTTTGGAGTTCGAAGGAAGTCAAGAAAATCGAAAATAGAAATGTAAACTTGATAAGAAACAAAAAATGAGATAAAAGTGAGTGGTTGTAGCATTAAATAATTTGGGTTAAAAAAAATAATTCTTTTTTAACTTTTTTCAATTTAATGGACAAAAACAAAATTAAAAGATGGAAGAAAACATCCATACATTAAAAATAAAGAGATTTGATTAAAAAGGGAGTGACAAAAAAAAAAAGAGGATAGAGAGAGAGAGAGTTGAAAATTAAAAAGAAAGAGCCATGAGAGGATGAGATTTTGTAAGAAAAATAGAAAAAAGAAATATGAGTGTTTGCTTTATATAAATAAGTTATCAAAAAAAATTAATAAGATGTGATGGTGCGATGGTTAATACATTGGTTTTCTATTACAAAGGTCTTGAATTCGAATCTTGATTGCTACATTTTGGAAAAAAAAAAAAAAAAGAGGAAGGTTGAAAACCGGTTCAATCGCGGTTTTTACGGTTCGACCGGTTCTTGACCGATTTTCTGACAAAGTCAACTATGGCATTGAACCGGACCGGTGCCATGGCCGGTTCGCGGTTCAACCGGTCGAACCGGCCGGTCCGGTCCGGTTTTCAAAACATTGTTCCTAGCTGGTGGTAATTATCAGGAGAAGTCCACTGAAATGCCACCACCCCAACGATCGCGCCCAGTTTTCCGGCAGCTCCCGAGATGCCGTGGCACGTTGATCTGAACCTAGCCGGGAATAGCTCCGCTGGGACTATGAGAGTAGTGGTATTGGGTCCAAAATTGGAGAAGAAGAAAGTGAGAGCGTACAAGAACATGAAACCCGCTTTGGCATGGCGATCCCAGTACGAGTAATATGGGATCCCAATCGCAAATAATACAATGGCCATGAAGAAGAATCCTCCTATTTGGATTTTGACTCTCCCAATGCGATCGATGAAGAAGACGGCGGCAAAATAGCCAGGGATGGCGGAGCAAATTGCAAGGATGGCTTGGAGTTTTGCCACATGAAAGGCCTCCTCGTAAGCATTTTTATTATGAAGGGGAAGATATCGTGGGCCGTATATCTGGGACTGGAACAAGTTATTGCTGTAGAAGACGACGTCCACAAGAAACCATGCAAGCGTTTATATAAGGCATCTATCAACCAAACCAAATATATACTTTGCTATCTCTATACTACCTTTTATTTTTCCTCCACTACTATAAGAGTTTATAGGGCAAAGAATAGTGTTAGTGTGAGGTTTCTGTCTTGCTCCAATAGTGTAGATTGGAGTAGACTACAATATGCAAAAGGCTGGGCTGTTGTATTCTGGAGGCAACGTGCTGAGACCTATTACACCGGAGGATACTCCGTAGGGGCGCGAATCGTCTTAAAGAGAGCGACCTAGTCCGCGCCTCAACCCATGCCAAATCAACATTTTTATGGTACAAATTATTTGCATTTTTAATGCAAGATTAAGGTATGAATTTTTGTTAATTTATTTGTTAAATTTTATGAGAGAAATTATTGTTACTTATATGATTTATTTTGGTCTAGAACTAACAATTTTAAGGCGAGTTAGCCTCTTCACATAAGATAAGCTTATCATTGCATGTTTTGCTTCTAAATAATCTAATCATAAAACTAACATAATCCCAACGATAAGAATCTTACATGGTGTATAACATAATCCGGACAAACTTTAATAAACAAGATATTTCATGTGGATGGTCACAATTATAGACTGAAACTAGAAAGGGTAATATCCATTGGTTTTATGTGCTTTAGACTCTAGTATCAATATTATGTAAGCGCATATAAATAATTCGCAATATATACCTTTGAATTCAAGTTGCCTATTATTAACAAAATATCATGTATTTGTTTGTTCAAGAAAAACATGGTACTTGCATGATGTCTTTGTATATTAGTAGACCAAATATAATAATTTTTTGCTATTTTTGAGTTTTTAATATATGTTGTATGAAGCAACTATTTTCGCATGAGCTTGTCATGTTACATAGTGAACTTTCAATGTCTCTTATATTAACGGATTTATTCCGATTGAAAATTTTGGCATTGACATATAAATGATTAATTTGGTGATAAAGATATATACTCCATGAAATGCATGTATAACGTGGCCAGTTATTGTCTTAAGAATAGTGGTATCAAGATGTATAAAAAAAAAACCGCAATTATGAGGGTTCAAGTTATATTTAAATAGTGGGGGTTTAAAATTCTCTAGTTTTGTCTTCAATTCATATGATCTTAGTCCAGCTTGAGGTCTGCATTTTCACAAGCAATAAACGGTATTGATAATATATACATGAAGAAAAGATTACACTGTCACCAAGGAAAAATTATATACATGGATAATAGCTGATAAGGATTTATTTTACGTATTTTTAAGTGCATTTTATTAGTTAATTTGGTTTGATTATTTAGTTTTATAATTAAAATAACTAAGGTTTTGGTAAAAATATACATTTTTTGTAAAAGTGGCTAATATTGCATTTCTATTGATTTTAATAGGTAAAACTTCATTTTTATGCAGGAATGATGATTCAACCGCCAAAGGATGTCAATTGAAGTGAAAAATAGAGATTTGGTGATGAATTCAAAGTGGTAAAAAGAAAAATGAAATGAAAAACGTTTAAGTAAGGAAATGCAAGTCCAGACAGTTTTGACACTCTTCGGTATTTCGACTATATCTAGAGTTACACTGATCCGATTGAGGTGATCTTTATACTGTTTTAAAGCTAAGAAAGAGATCTACAGTTTGTATGAAGACATCGAAATCCATTTCTGCCATCTTCATGGGCAAAAAGTTGGAATACAGAAGCTGCACTCTGTGGTCGGAATTGGAAACAGAGCTCTGACCAGTGTTTAGTATTTCGATCATATCTCAGGCTATAAAGCTCCAATTTGGATGATTTTTAGAGCATTGGAAAACTAACGCAAAGGGCTAAAACTTTTATGTTTTACTCAAAAGCTAGTTCGGCCTGCATCTTGGAGAAAATTGCAGTTGAAGCAAGGTCAAGTTGAAAACGCGAGTTAACAAAACGCGACTGTAAGCGCGTTTTGTGTAGGCGCGTTTTCTGGCCGAAATTCTGCAATTCGTTCAGTCAATTCTCTTGTGTTCAGACTACTTTCCAGCTATAAGTTGCAAGAGAATTCGGTGCACATGCTTCAGAAGACAAAAGGGCAAGAAAGGTGGCTTATTTTCAAGTCAAAAACATTTACTATTGACTATCTTAACAATTTCAGATTTGAGAATCCTTAGAGCAGCAAATTTGGACTTGAGAGGAGCTTTTCATCAGTTTATATGCAGAGACATTTGGGAGGTCTAAAAGGAGATCAGACGGGGAGAGAACTTGAAGTGCAGAAATGTAGTTCTTTCATTTCCTTAGTGTAGGATAGTGTAGTAAGTGTAGTTAATCCATTCTTGTATAATAGCTAGATTAGGATGAAGATGGAGATGAAGAAAGAGGAGTTGAAGCTCAAGTGACATGGGTTATCTCTACTCCAATTCTTTATCTTTTGTATTGGATTCTTAACTATGGTTATTATGCAAGTTCTGGAATTTATGTTTATAATTTGTTTCTAAAGATTATGCCTTGGATTTGGTTGAACTTCCTATGATTGTTAGTATTTATTATTTGGCTATTTGATTGCTAGTATTTGAGCAAGTTATTTAGCACTTTGGCTCTTTAAATCATGATTAATCTGGTACCATTAATTGTGATTATCTAAGGTGTTATTTCTGCAATGAAAATTGAGATTTAACATTAGTTCAATAAGTGCTAAACATGGGGAGTACACTCACGAGAGTAGAGGTGCACCTATGGGGTTTTGGTGATTAATTTCATGTAATTTCATTGAAGAAATGAACTTGTAGCTAATTTCATAACCATGAGAATAGGTATGGATTGGTTATTAGTATAATTGATTCACTACGAAAGTAGGATTCAAATGCATAAGGAAATTACACCATAACTAGCTTAGATGTAGTACTCAATGATCCAAATATAGCACTTGCATGAGTAGTTAGGGATACCACAACCTAAGGAGCTTTTATTTGTTATCAGTAGGTTAAATTTGTTATAATTCATTGATAGTCTAAATAATAGAGAAGCTTTAGTAATACCGGTAATTGTTCACTCTTCCCTGTGGGATCGACCCGATATATACCCTAAACTACTAGTTGACCTGTATACTTGCAGTGAACAGGTGTAGTTCGGTTTTTTTTTTAACTTGTACGTATGTAAAATACCCGTCAATAGCTTTAGTGGCTTGAAGTTGTGAAATATAAAGTTATTAGCCATATAATTCTCAACAACTCTATTCTCTTGACTTGTATTTTGTTAAAATTATGAATATGAACTTTTGAGTTGAAAATGTGATGTTGTACATTGAAAAATATGTATTCGAGTCAAAGGCCATCAATTTGCAGGCAACCAACAACTTTTGGATTTGTATTAAATTATTTCATGTTGTTTGCTATGTGGCTGTCTTTGCATTTAATGAAAACAGGAATACTTAATTTCCTTGCCAAGCATGACTATAGTAAGACTATGCTTGGATGGAAACGCGGACAGTGGATGTTGACTAAGCTGGTAGCTATGAATTTTGAAACTCTTGAGATTTTTCATTATAAGGCTTGCATTACTTGCAAGTTGCATTTTGAAATTAAAACATAATAGTGCATTGACTACTATATTTTTTGAATTTTCTTAATCTCTAATTTGAGTTGTGCAGATTAAAAAGTGAGGCATGATTTGGATAAATTTGAAGTACTTATGAAGTGTTCTTGCAAAAGAAAATTCATTGAGGACTATGAGAGTGGCGGGTTACTAGATTACTAGCCACTGAGAAGATTACAGAAATGATGGAAATTAATGTGGGTTTGCTTGATGTGAGCAAATATATGCCCATTCTATTTGCTCAATTTGTGAGTATAACATAATTATTGTTTTTTGAATCTATTCTAACTTTATTTTTAGTAGTGTAGACGAGCATTCACTGAAAAATATGACATGAGGTGAAGGTACTTGAAATATTTTTTGATATTTTTGCAAAAGCAAAAATAATCATGGAGTTTTTTTAGAATGGCTTCTAGTGCATCACTAGACTACTGGCCATAGAAAAAAATTAAAAAAATTACTTATGAGTAAATATACGCCTACACTATTTGACAAAAATATATGGATGAGAAATTTTTCATCAAAGATTGGTTCCATGTATTTGGACCACTAAGAGATTATTTGAAAAAATTCGAGAATATCATATCTTTGTTATGTTATTTGTGTTGAAAAAATAAATCTCAAGCTTGAGTCAAGGATATGATACACATCGAGGGGGATAAGACAAAAGTCTAATATATGTTAAAAATCACCTATGAGGATACAACCACCTAGGGACTGGAGATCCCAAGAACTAGGTTGGAGACAAAGGAATCACAGAGTGATTTGGTTGATTAATATGCACTACTTTGATTATATTGTCTATCCCTATGATGTAAGTGCATTTGTGATCCTATGACGATAAGCGAGGTTGGGATTTTTATTCCCTTAATGAGTTCTATAACCCTTATGGGTGGGATGTCTAAATCATAGGAGCATCCTTGATAGACTCACCTATATGAGTGTGGAAGTAGGGTCGGTTCCTATGAGAATTTGGACTAGTTCTCTAGAGCACTCATGAAAATCGGGATAAATCACAAGGTCATAAATGTGCTGGCTTATGAAACCTATTTTAGAACACTGAAAGGTTCATGCGTGTGATACGATTTCACGTGCCCTCAAGTAGTCATCGTTTAAAGGCTAAGTCCACTTTGACTCTAGCACGGGAATTGTTGAGCACTAAGTGAAGGTTTAAAGGCATTGCCACCTTCATTATGCATGAATTTTTAATCTTTGCCCTATTAAGTGTTAAGTTTTGAATATTATATTTTTTTATTAAAATAAGTGGGGGATTGTTGGATATTTTAATAAAAAAATATCACATATTTATTTTGAATTCAAATAAAATAAATTACAAATTCTTTAAATAAATTTTCAGTTACAAATTGAAACATTTAAATGTGTAACTTATGGGATTTATGTCTTGCTTTTGTAACTTATGTAATGATTAGGTTTTATGAAATCATTTAGTAATTTTTTTTACCGTTATACAATGAATCTAGACTTTTTTATTTGTAACTGAAATATGAGGTATTAATTCCTATTAATATTGGTATTTTAATATTCCTAATTTCTTAGCCTATATATAAGGCATTTATCAACCAAACCAAATATATACTTTGCTCTGTATACTACCTTCTATTTTTCCTCCACTACTATAAGAGTTTATAGGGCAAAGAACAGTGTTAGTGGTGAGGTTTCTGTCTTGTTCCAATAGTGTAGATTGGAGTAGACTACAGTGTGCAAAAGGTTGGCTGTTGTATCCTGGAGGCGACGTGTTGAGACCTACTACACGGAGGATACTCCGTAGAGGCGCGGATCGTGTTAAAGAGAACGACCTAGTCCGCGCCTCAACCCATGCCAAATCAACATTTTTATGGTACAAATTATTTGCATTTTTAATGCAAGACTAAGGTATGAATTTTTGTTAATTTATTTGTTAAATTTTATTAGAGAAATTATTGTTACTTATATGATTTATTTTGGTCTAGAACCAACAGTATATTGTGATAATTTTGTGGATGATTGATAGTGATGACCATGCATAAGACAAAACTGGACAAAACTTAATTATTAGCAATAGCGAGAAAATCACTGGAAGTGACCTTGGCCGTCTGCTACAACTTCTACGAAAGTACCAAAAACTTCTTACGTACTACCTGAGCTTAAATTATTAATTTGGAATATGACATGTTAACAAGGTTCAGAGCGTGAATAAGTCCAAGGCTTCATTCTAGAATTAACCTTCAAAGAATGGTTGTGGAATAATTGAACACCCCTTATACGCAAACGTGTTGGCTGAAATTGCATCACTTGGACTCAGTATGGAGAGCCAGTCGATTTGAAGGTGGAAACATGCAAATTATAAGAAGTTCGATTTAAAAGCATACAGATTAAATGTGATGAATCAAGACTCTTTTCTTTTTTCTTTTTTTTTTTTTTGCAAAATTATTTATATACTTACAGCATAGGAAATATTAATCTAAAGGTAATAGTGATTCGCGTATGAGACTCGTACAATTTTAAGCCCTCTGCTGGAATTGATTTGCTTAGACCAATTCTGGAGAACTTCTGCACATAGCTGGAGTTAGAAAATTTGGTGGGTGAATTTTAACATATCTAAACTTAAGTATGTTTTCTAATTTTTGCAGGGACAAAATTTTAAAATTGAAAAGAACATTTAAATTAAAAAGATTTTTCAAACTTAATTTACTAAAACTTCCCTCCCTAATTCCTTCCATAAATGTGTAGGTAATGCTTGCTCTGTCTACTTACTTCTAATTGATTAAGCATTAAAATTCTGCACAATCAAGCGATTCTCATGTTAGCTAAGTCAGAGGTCTCAAGGAACCCAAAAAAACGAACCAAAAAAAATGTGTGATTCTAAAATTCTACATATCCAAAAAATAACAATGGGATAAAGGTGGTAAAGGAAAGTAAAAGTGCTAAGTTATTGTAGAAATGACCCAAGATTTCAAATATCAAATGGTAAGAAAAAAAGCATGGCATCATCATTTGCAATAAGCAACCAGGGATGAAGTGCATAAAAGGGGGAAAAATTAACAAAAAAAGAAAACAAGTGTGCTGTTTTAAGTCTTACATGTAAAAGAGTAGATTCTAATACCATAAGCTCGACCTTGTGGAAGTTCTATTTGAATCTTCTGCTACAAAAAATAATAAAGAAAAACAAATTATCATCCCAAATCAAAAAAAAAAAAAAAAGTGTGCCCCAAAACTGCAGCTAACTAGCTAATAGCCATTACTCCTAATCAACCAACTGGACTGGATGCAAAGCTAGTGGACAGACAGAACAGAAACTCCAAGAAACTTTAGACCCTAGCCTGCCAAAAGTGTTGACAAATATGTGAAATCTGCCAAACTAAATTAATCAAGATGTCTCTATGGCCAAGATGTCTCTATGGCCAATTGAATTGTACGTGTGCCGTTTTAAAATTTCTTTTATTGTAGGTTGTCTTGGCCCTCTAGGGGTTAAAATGTATCTTCTTGAAATTTGAAGTTGGGGTCCAAAACTTTCTTTTGCAGCAGAAATAAATTTAAAAAACAGAATTTTGTATTTCATTTTAGTCATGGTACTCGTTTTTTATTTTACTTCTTGTATGTAGTTGTGAATAGACAAATCTTTTTCGCTGATGTCCTTGTGCTCCTTTACCTTTTTTTTTTAACCAGGAGGAAAAGCCCACGCGATGCGTGGGAGTTTAGTGCTTATAATTAAAGATGATTAATAATTATTATTTGGTATTTTGTAGTATAAGAATTGAAGTATGACAATTTTAATATATGATATTAAACAGAAAAATCATAAGTTACATATTGAGTTAAAAAATATACTAATATGCAATGAAACAAAATTATAAGATACGATCAACTATTTTGCATCTAACCTAATAAAATAAAAGACTTATTTATATCTGCTCATGCACTTTATGGATATTAAAATCTATTGTTTAGTTTGAATTTGATCTTAATATAAGGGCAATCCACCACATTATCTTGTCATATAAGTGAGATTTGAACAATTAACATATTTGAAGAAAATCATTGCTAGTGGAATTTCGGTTCTTGCAAGCCAAATTCTTGAATTTCTATTGATTCCAAGGACATATCATCATGAAATCTCCACATTCACCAATCCATCAATTATGATTTATTGTATTATTTAGAACATATAGTAAAGCATCTCCTTCTGGATAGGGATTACAATCCCTACATATCGGTTTTTGATCTAGTTGCAAAGATATACAACAAACTAAAATGCTAATTTAGAGGAATAACTACGTCAAATAAAGTTCTAAAACATTTTTAGACCACTCAATTCAAGAAAACAATTAAAAGTAATGAAGTACATACTTTTAGATTTGCAGCCAAATAGTTTTAAGTAGATAGTTAAACCTATTGGCAAATCAAATGAAGTGAAAAATTTGCCTAAATGGAATCATCAATAAAATAACAAACAGTTTGAAATTTATCATAACTAATAGTGTAAACAACAAAAGTAGATGCAATCTGCATATGGGAAAATTTATAATGATAAACTTACTTTAAACCACAAATAATAATTAACAAATGTAATCTCCTCCCTATCATGCTATCTAATATGGACAATTGAATTAAAATACTAAAAAATTATCACACATACAACCTTCAAGATTACAGATTTCTTACAACCAAAAAGTAGATTGGTTAAAGAAAACATACCTATTGAGATTTCTTACAACCAAAAAGTAGATTGGCTAAAGAAAATATACTTATTAAGAAAGGTGTTGCAAAATGGGAAGAGGTGTAGCTAATATAGCAACATCCAAATTTAATAGGCTACATGATTGTGGTGGAAGAAAGTTGTAAGTAAATGAAATGAATATTACAGATGGGGTAACGGCCAAGAAAGTAAACTTCTCTACTAATTGGCATTAATTGTGTCTTAATATCTATATATCATAAGTTTGCAGATAACTGATGAGAAATGCTTTAGGAAATTAAGAGACTTGAATGTTAATACAATTAAATGATTAGAAGGACTTTTATGTTATTTCACTAAAACACAAACTGAATTTAGTTATACCCAATGTTCAATCGGATATCTCTCACCTCTAGCTTTAAATGTCTAAAAGGACATCTAAGTAAGTACAACAAAACTAAATTAGCTATAATGACTTGTATTCAATACTTTATATTCCCAAAATAGCCCTACCCTTACTGTTGAAATCCAAAGAACATCTTTACTCATTCTTATATAGTATAAGGATTTTAATACCTTTATCGGCCTTTGGCTAAGATAATGTACTCCTTTACTTTTTGCATTGATTACTTATGCTTACATTCTTCCTTCTTGTTGTTCAGAGTTTGTTACTGAAATTTTTCTCTGTAAATTGGGCTGTGTCCTTGTTGCTTTTTTTTTTTTTTTTTATCTTAGGAAAAACCCATTATTTGTATGAGATCCAAAAGAACCCTCCTCACGGAAGTATGTATATCGACAATCAAGAAAATTACACAAGCAAATACGTGCAAAAACGAATGTTGAACAGCACAGAACTGCAGCCTGTAGATTATCAGACTAATCTACTGTTTACCCACTCAAACTCAGTGGCCAATGCTTTCTAGCAAGCATTCAAAACATTGCAGCAAGTAGCAATATATCTTCGAATTTCCTGCAGGACCTTAAGGACAACTGGGTCCGCAGTAGCAGCTGGCTATTCGAAAATCCTACTATTCCATTCCTTTCATATCTGATAGACCAGAGCTCCAAGATCCAAACAAATTATCTCTAAGATGATGAACCAACCAATTTAGCTTTGTGCTCCAAAAGTTTTTTTTTCATATTTCTATTTTGAATTAGTAACTTATCATTGTATATATGTTTAGACAATTTTAATTTCCTTATATTAAACGAAACATAAAATTTATCTACACAAATATGGAATCTTACACACTATCACCCAAATAAAACTCCAAAGAAGGTTCAAAATACTCCAAGGACACTGAGGGTTGTTTGGAATTATGGTAACTTATCAAAAGTATTTCATCTAATAGAGTTTTTAATAAAAGCACTTATTAAGTATCTAAATACTTTTGAGAATGTTATTTGAACACATAGTTCAATAAGTACTTATTGCATTGAATAATGTATAATTTAAAATTTTTTAAAAGTATTTATCTCTTTATTTAGTTAATAATAATATATAAAATGATTAAATTTAATATTTTAATTTTTGAAACACAAAACTATTTTAAAAGTACCAAATTTGAATTTTTATTAAAAGTGCTTTTAATACTAAAAGCTACACTCCTAAATTTATAGGATGATGTTTACAAAACGCCTTAAAAATATTTTTAGCAGCCAAAATTGCTTTTTTATCAAAAGTATAGGAACCTCAGATGGGCCCTAATTCTCGTGCCTCTCATGGTAGTGTGTTCCAAGTTAATTAATAAAATAAACTTATCCTTATTATTATTAGTATCACAATAATAATAATAATAAATATTATTATTATTAAATAAACTTATCCTTATTATTATTATTATTTTCCATAGGCCATTCCATTTGCTAAAGAATAACCCTGCAGCATAGGGTAGCAGGGCCACAAGGCTGTACTTTGTATATAGCTACACCCTAGAGGAGGAGAAATTTTATTCTCCTTCTTACTATTCATAGACCAAGCTACCATAGCTACTGGAAGTACTACTAGATTCATAACTCTCGTGGATGGAAATATAAATGGCACTCCTACTCTTCTTGATTTTTCTAATAGTGGGAAAAGATAAAAATGTCCCAACCATTCGTCTTAATTACAAAATCATAAAAAGTGGATATTATAAATTCAATGAAGAATAAGGGCATTCTTGTCTAAATAATGCACTGTCATAAAGGTCAAAAAGACTGCGATTAGCAAATAAGAGTACATTGACATTTCCACTCGCACACGTTACACTGTGGGAAATTTTCACTATAAATAGACTGGCTTTCTCCCAAACATTTCCATCACAAGCCCCCTCCTCCTTTTACAAGCATAAATTAGCCCAAAATCCCGATCAACACTATTCTAGCTATGGCTTTTAATGGTAGTCATGGTATTTCTCTGAGCCTTGCTCTCCTCCTCGCTATCATGGCTGCTACTCCATATGTGGGAAAAGGTGACATTGTATCATCTTTCGCTGCCGCGAGGGTAACTGGCAACTTATACTGTACTCCTACAGGGAACCCTTCACCAATCGGTATTTCACCACCCTTGGTTAATGCTACCGTGATTATAACCTGTCCCAACATCACTGCGGTTACTACTCGAACTGATATTAATGGATTCTTCAATGCCACCATAGTTACTCCACCCGGTGTTACCCTTAACCTTAACCTCAGCATCAATTCAATAATTTCCGTCTGCCAGGTGTCTGTCAAACTTCCTGTTCCGAGTTGCCCAGTTTTACCAGTCAGGGGAGTGCTCAGGGGGTTCTTACGCCTGTTGGTTTGTTGCTCGGTAATGCCCTGAGTGATCTCATAGGTAGTGTTGGAGGACTTGTGAACCGTGTTGGAGGACTCGTTCTCACTGTTGTGGCGGGCGTATTTGCTTTGGTTTAGTAGTTTATGACGATCGTCCATCCGTGCATGCAACTTCGACTTCTCCTTGCAGTGTAACCTAAAATAAGAGCAAAATGCATGGATCCATCTCTTCTCTTGGATATGCATCTGCGTTTGTGTGTATGTATTAATCACGAATCACTGATGGGCTGACTACCAAAACACCTTTTAGTAATTGTTGTAATATGAATAAATCAAGGAGAATATTGTAGCAAGTTGTTGCAGTACTGCTTTCACTGGTAATAAATTGTGTGTGTGTGTTTTTTTTTCTTTTAATGTTCAATCATGCCTCATGTATGTTGGTCTAATTCAATTGAGATTTTATTTCGAATTGAAAACCGTGACTGAGAAATGTGATTGCTAATAAACAAAAACCAAATGTCAATAATGCGATACAAGGCGGTGAGAAAATTTATTGAGTTTTTCTCCTTTTTTTTTTGTTTTGGACGGGAAAAATTGTTGAGTTTATTGCATGAACAAACATGAATATTTCATTAGAAAAAGCCACAATATGCAACCTAAGTTTCATATATATCTGAGTGACCAATGTTGATGCATAAAAGAAAACTATAGTCTAAATCTTACAAGTGAAATCGTTAGTCACAAATACATAGATTTTTATACATATGAAAGGTTGTAGTCTACATTTCTGTCATCTGCGTGGCTTAAAAGTATAGAATAACAAATTTGTGGGCAAAGAAAAACGAGAGTTTGCTACAGGGTCTTTCATGTATTGTCACAGTGAGTTAACTCCAGATTGAAGGCCTCGAGAGTTCTAAACGAAGATACTTGTGTATTCTCATTCTGTGAAGCTAATGCTGGAAACGGGACAGCATTTATCCATTTTCCTTTTCGTTTTGGAGGGAGGGTTTGAGTTTGAGTAGTATCTGGAAAAAAATTCTGTCCATGGAGTCAAGAGTTGCACTGGTATGTGCTTACGTATTGTTGGGGAAGAATTTATAACTTTTAACATAGATTAATAATTTATAGACAAATACATAGATTAATAATTTAACTAGCAAAATTTACTTTTAACCACATCTTAATTAAAAGTTCTCAGGGATATGTAAGCAGACTTCCTCTTGCTGCTATCTTCAGGAAATTAATCAAGAATGTTCCGAATTAAAAAGGCCTTACGGTTATTAATAGAGCAAATGTCACAGATTGTTACTGAATCCTTTAGGATTCTCCATTCTATTTCTAGCCACTAAACTTTTTATTTAGCCAAAAAATGCCATTCAAAATAATTAGACATACTATATTTTATGACCAAGAAGCATCATATGTTTTCATTAACTACCTAAGTGGCTAAAATTAGAAATGAGAGTTTTTATGAGTTGAGCAACAAAAATGTACTCTTTTATTAATTAATAAATGACTATTTTGGCTAAATAAAAAGTTTGGTGACAAAATAAGGAACTGGAAATTGTTTAGTGATATTTTTAGCATTTCCTATTATCACCATCGATCCCTGTCATGTTGTTTGTGCTGAAGGAAAAATGAAGTGTACCAAACAATAAGACGAGGGGGGAGGAGAATACAAAAGACTCCAATGAACATTTTGAATCAATCAAAGTTTTTTTCCTCCACACAGATCATCATAAACTCCATGTAGTAGAAAAAGCTGGTTGTTGGTGGTCAACTTCAATGGCACACAATAATACTCCATGTACTAAGCTGCCAGCAATATGCTATTATGTATTTTTTTTTTGTAAGTTAAAATGTATTCCCAACAGTATAATATACATTACACATAACACAATAAAACTAATCCACAAGGTGGAATTAGTCAAATAAACTATTAAGTATTCTACACCCTGAATCCCTATTATATATATAATGTGTGTGTGTGTGTGCGTGTGTGTGAAGGAAGACAGAGTGAAAAGGATCACTCTGCAGCGGGGCGACACTCAACTGTTACTAGGGTAGGGTAGTTACATATATGATTTACATGCTTAATCTTGTGAAGCTAAAACGCCTCACCAAACCCCAACCAGTACCACTCTCACTAGTAGCTTGGTCTTCGTTCTCATTCTCCTCCAGTGATCTCCCCATCGTTTCACGCGTAAAAAGATACGTCGTACGCATCCCACCAAGGATGCTAGACCTAGGAGCACTAGCGGCACTGTCATTCTGATTCCTAGC
>JAZHGG010000035.1:0-156163 GCA_036785865.1 Coffea canephora | reverse complement strand
TTTGACTGGAATTGGTTGGATTTGGTTGTTGGTGTCTCTGATGAAATGTAGCTGGATGTCTTAGCTAACTTATGCTTTGGAATTTCGCATTTGGACTTGTATGGACTGAGATATACCGATTACAGTTTTCTGTGTTTTGCAAACCTGTTTTGGTAATTCTGGTATAGTATTTGCATTTTCGAACTAGTTAAACTAGGAACTGGATTGAGTGACCTTCTACATTGTTTATGTAGCCCTGTTTCAAGCTTCGAAACGGTGGGTCTTACACCCCATCCGATAACCGTAGAGATTTTACACATTACGCATAATAAGGGCAAAACAGTTTTCTATTTGGGCCAAGACTAAGGCCATTTTCTAATTTTTGGTTTGCTATTAGCTCATTTATGCAATGAAAACCCTATTGGGGTTGTGTTTAGCATTGCTATATGACTCGTTATCGAGTCTCTTTTAGGGCTTGCTTTCATTTCGGTTGTTTCCTAGTTAACTTTTGTACTTGTACCACTTTGAGCCTAGTGAACGGCTTTTGGGAAATGAGATGAATTTTGTGTGAGATGTTGGGACTGATTTAGGATAGAATGAAGCCTTAATGGCTGGAAAAGTAAGAGATTTAGGGGAAGTGCTGCCCGATTTTCTAGCCGTTGGTTCCTTTAAGTGGATTTGCCTTTTGGTGGAAATGAAAGGCTTTTGGGTTGTTTGCGCCTAAGTCTTCATGTTACCTTTTCGTTTCTAAGAAAATCATGTTTTGCACCCTTGCATTAGTAATTATTTGGCGAGGCATACGACTAGTAGTCGAGCCTCACATGTGCATTCTGTTTACTCGATTCTGGAAGTAAAACCTTCAATTGGTTTATTTTGATTATTTTAGGGTTTCTTGGCGATTAAGGCCAATCTGAAGTGAAAACTTCTGAAGTTGAGCCGGTGAGTGTACCACTCCCCTCCATTGCTGTTTAACTTGATTTCTGCTCTGCAATCTGTTTAATTTGATTGAGACGATGGTGTACTTTATCACACTCGTTCTCTTGTCTGTTCATATGCCAATTTTGAGGCCTATCTGAATCTGCGTCTGAATCTGCTATCTGAATCTGCTATTCTGTATCTGTATCTGAATCTGTTATCTGTGTCTGCATCTGTTCGGATTCTATGCCTATGAGCTCAATCCTGTGGCTAAGTTATTCGAGTCGGGCCGGCAAGGGCCTGGACGATTAGATAACGAACCACGGTAGTCTGTTCGGGGATTTTTGGGTATTGAGACCCTTGATTCCGGTATATCGAGTATTACCATTTCTGTTCGGTTACGGTGAGCGGGCCCGGTAAAGGGGTGTTTGGTGGACGGAATTCGGTGTAAAGAGGGTCTACGGACGCGTTGGTTCTATATACGTTGACGGAGAGTCAACCGGTTTGGATCAAGTACTGCGCTGGGAAATTTGGCTCCTGAGAGCCACCGATCCTTCGATTTGAATCATTGGTTCCTTTGCTTTACATCTGACATGTGTATCTGATTTGTTAAATGTGAAATGCCATGATTTTAATGCTATCTGTTTGGTACCTCATTGAGCGCAAGCTCACCCCTTTCTGTTCCTTTTGTTTTCCTTACAGGAAAATAAACCCTTTTGGTCTGGATTTGACAAATGGCTGCCAAATTGAGCTAGTTGACCATATCTTTTGTATAGCTCATGTATTAAAACCCTAAGTGTACTTTTGGGGCGTTTTCTCTTTTGATTTGGCAAACCGTGTATATGTATAAACTTTTGAAAGCTTTTGTATGTCATTTTGATTTGTAAACGCTAAAGTTCAGATGTGAATGTTTGTTAGCTATTTCGGTTGGGTTCGGACGGGTCGGTTGCTATTCATGGCCGACTCCGGATTTCATTTTTTTTTATTTTGGGTTATTTTACCATTTTGACCTGTTTACGCTCGTTTGTAAGTTCCGGATCGCTATAGATAGTTCTAGTCTGCATCGTTAGTCCTGGCGAGAGCTGGGCAGGCAGTCCGCTAACCCCTTTGGTTCGCCTTAGGGGAAAGTGGGGCTGTCACAAGTGGTTCAGAGCCACTTCGCGTGGTCTCTGCGCGGAGTGAGACTGGGCCAAGTGGTGTTATGGTCTTGATTTCGTGAATATGTCTAAGTGCTCGTTTGAGCGTAAGTTATGAACCGGGCATGTTATAAGTGTAAACATTGTTTTCATGAAATTTGAGGAAAATAGATATGTATGTCGGGTAGGAATCTTTAATATGGATGATTTACTCTTGGGACCGGCCGGCTCGAGTTGTGAATTATCTTAGATGGGATTCTTGCGCCCGAATACGAAAGATATGAGGGCCTAGGTTAGAAAGGATTTGATGAACTAGAAAGGCCATTCCTCGGTGGATCGTCTATGTTTGTACCTGACTTAACTGGCTGTATGTATGTGTGTGGCTTAATTTTGACCGGCTTGATATACATGTTTTGATCTTGTTTGGAATGTATAAATGTGTGTTATCATAAAAGTTTTGAGTGTTACTTACATGCATCGTGCTTATTTTGGTTTAGTATTATTGCCTAGACCAAGTAAAACTCATGGAAGGTACACGGAGTGGACGGGGCCGTGGGCGTGCAAATAGGCAACCTACACCTGAAAGGGGTACTGGGGAAACCTCATCTGGACCAAACCCTGAACTTAGGATTGACCCCAATGTCCAAATAGCTGCTGCCATGCAGCAAATGACTGTTTTGCTAGCCCAAGTGGTGCACCAACAAGGTCAAAACCCTAACCCTAACCCTGGGAATCCTGGTAATCACATGGAGGGCGAGGATAGAGCCCTTGAGAGATTTCAGAAGTTCTCCCCACCCAAATTTCTTGGAGGCCCTGATCCTGACGTAGCTGAGAAGTGGCTGGAGAAGATGATCGATATTTTCGCTGCCTTACATTATACCGAGGAGAGACAGGTGACATTTGCTGTCTTTCAACTAGAGGGAGCCGCCCGTTCCTGGTGGAATGTCATTCGAATGAAATGGGAAAGAGAACAAACTCCGAGGACGTGGGCGAACTTTATGAGAGAATTTAATGCCAAGTTTTTCCCTCCTCTCATCCAAGAAAAGAAGGAAGATGAATTCATTCGGCTTCGCCAGGGAACACAAAGCGAGCCGAGTATGAGAGTCAATTCACTCGGTTGTCTAAGTTTGCGCCTGAACTGATCATAACCGAACAAAGACGGATAAGGCGTTTTATTCAGGGGCTAAATGTTGAGATTCAAAAGGATTTGGCTGTAGCTCAACTTAGTACCTTTAGTGACGCTGTGGAGAAAGCTCAACGGGTTGAAGATGCGAGGTTACAAGTTAGAAAACTTCCAAACCAAAAAAAGGGGCTTTCCTGGGAGCAGCTCGGAACAGGAAGATAAGAGCACACCCCCTAAGAGTGGAAAAGGAAATGGGGGAGTACGACAACCGGGGGTGGCCAGTGGTGTCTCATCGGGAGGATCGGTCACTGCTACTCGAGGTCCCTGTGGATATTGCGGAGGGCCAAGTCATACGGAAACAAATGCTGGAAGAAGGAAGGAAAATGCTTGCGCTGTGGAAGCGCTGAACATCGGATTGCTAACTGTCCAGCTCACCTGCGCGAGCGGAGAGGGACCCTGCCACTGACCAAGCCCAATTCTCAGCAACCCGCCAAGAGCAACCCTGGACAGACGAAAGGAGAAGGGACGGGATCGAAGGCACCAGCTCGAGTATATTCTCTAGAGCAGCATCAGGTCCCTGACTCGTCTGAGGATGGAGAAGGTATGGTCCGTTGGGTACTTTAGATTTGATAGATTCCGTTGATAAGAAAATTTCGAGGGCGAAATTTCTTAAGGGGGAGAGAGTGTGAGAACCCGTAACTTTTCCATTTGTTAGGTTTTATAATTTTTCTAGGCTTTCTTATATTCAATGGCTTGTTTTCTACACTTTCTGTATCCGAAAAATTTTCTAGATTATTTTACGAGTAAATATAGTTTTTAGATGATTTTCTAGTATCGAATAGATTTTGAGAAATTAAGAACGTATATCGGACGTGGGACCCACTAGTGCGAATAGTTCGAAAAAATTCGGTCAATAAGGTTAAGTTTCGGATACTGTGTGAAATTTATCGGGTGTTAAGAGATAAGTAGAATGTGTGAAGTGATTGATGTGAGAGGGAAAAAGAAAGATAAGAATGCATTAATGAGTGTGACAAGTGTCACAATATGGTTGGTTGTGACTTAAGAAACACTATTCACCTTTTGACAATTTTTTTTGACTTTTACCACTTGAGTTAAATATCTCAAAAATTACAAAAAAATTCACTCTTCTCCCTTCCCTCTTGGCCGGCTACCTTGAAGCTCAAAAGAAGGAAAACTCTTCCAAATTCTAGCCTCCATATAGCTCAAATCTTCCAAGAAAATTACTTAAACTAGTTTCTACTCCATAAAAATCTTTCTTCTAGTGCTAGTAAGTGTATTAGTGAAGCTTGTTTGAAGGTTTAAGGTGTCCAACATCCTCCTCTCTCTTGATTTCTTGGTAAGTGATGCCTTGAACACCATACTACACCTATTGATGCTTATGTTAGGCTTATTAGTGGTTAGAGTGCAGAAATTTCTGGTTTTTATCTTGTTTGAAGTGATTTCATGAAGTTTTTCATTTATTGATGATTTTTCTGGTTTCATATGATCTTGATGGTGTGGTTGTTTTTGATGGTTGGTAATAAGGGGCTTTGGCTCTAGTAGGTGCATATGATAGAAAATTGCAATCAATTTTGATTTGGAAGAATTTCTGGAAAACTAGGGTTCTTGGTTGAACATTCTGTCCGAAATTTTAGGTCATATATAGAGGCCGAATTGGACTTTGCTCAAAACATGAAAGTTGTAGGTATTGATGAGTTTGAAGTGCCTGCAAAATTTCAGGGCATTTGGAGTAGTGTAGAGTGAGTTATGCCGGTTTTACTGTTGCTGTTCTGGGTGAACAGAATGTGCGATCTGCGATAATAATTGTCTGTTTTGACTGGAATTGGTTTGGATTTGGTTGTTGGTGTCTTCTGATGAAATGTAGCTGGATGTCTTAGCTAACTTATGCCTTTGGAATTTCGGCATTTGGACTTGTATGGACTGAGATATACCGATTACAGTTTTCTGTGTTTTGCAAACCTGTTTTGGAAATTCTGGTATAGTATTTGGCATTTTCGAACTAGTTAAACTAGGAACTGGATTGAGTGACCTTCTACATTGTTGTAGCCCTGTTTCATAGCTTCGAAACGGTGGGTCTTACACCCCCATCCGATAACCGTAGAGAATTTTACACCATTACCGCATAATAAGGGCAAAACAGTTTTCTATTTGGGGCCAAGACTAAGGCCATTTTCTAATTTTTGGTTTGCTATTATGCTCATTTATGCATATGAAACCCTATTGGGGTTGTGTTTAGCATTGCTATATGACTCGTTATCGAGTCTCTTTTAGGGCTTGCTTTCATTTCGGTTGTTTCCTAGTTAACTTTTGTACTTGTACCACTTTGAGCCTAGTGAACGGCTTTTGGGAAATGAGATGAATTTTGTGTGAGATGTTGGGACTGATTTGAGGATAGAATGAAGCCTTAATGGCTGGAAAAGTAAGAGATTTAGGGGAAGTGCTGCCCGATTTTCTAGGCCGTTTGGTTCCTTTAAGTTGGATTTGCCTTTTGGTGGAAATGAAAGGCTTTTGGGTTGTTTGCGCCTAAGTCTTCATGTTACCTTTTCGTTTCTAAGAAAATCATGTTTTGCACCCTTGCATTAGTAATTATTTGGCGAGGCATACGACTAGTAGTCGAGCCTCACATGTGCATTCTGTTTACTCGATTCTGGAAGTAAAACCTTCAATTGGTTTATTTTGATTATTTTAGGGTTTCTTGGCGATTAAGGCCAATCTGAAGTGAAAACTTCTGAAGTTGAGCCGGTGAGTGTACCACTCCCCTCCATTGCTGTTTAACTTGATTTCTGCTCTGCAATCTGTTTAATTTGATTGAGACGATGGTGTAACTTTATCACACTCGTTCTCTTGTCTGTTCATATGCCAATTTTGAGTGCCTATCTGAATCTGCCGTCTGAATCTGCTATCTGAATCTGCTATTCTGTATCTGTATCTGAATCTGTTATCTGTGTCTGCATCTGTTCGGATTTCTATGACCTATGAGCTCAATCCTGTGGCTAAGTTATTCGAGTCGGGCCGGCAAGGGCCTGGACGATTAGATAACGAACCACGGTAGTCTGTTCGGGGATTTTTGGGTATTGAGACCCTTGATTCCGGTATACTCGAGTATTACCATTTCTGTTCGGTTACGGTGAGCGGGCCCGGTAAAGGGGTGTTTGGTGGACGGAATTCGGTGTAAAGAGGGGTCTACGGACGCGTTGGTTCTATATACGTTGACGGAGAGTCAACCGGTTTGGATCAAGTACTGCGCTGGGAAATTTGGCTCCTGAGAGCCACCCGTATCCTTCTGATTTGAATCATTGGTTCCTTTGCTTTACATCTGACATGTGTATCTGATTTGTTAAATGTGAAATGCCATGATTTTAATGCTATCTGTTTGGTACCTCATTGAGCGCAAGCTCACCCCTTTCTGTTCCTTTTGTTTTCCTTACAGGAAAATAAACCCTTTTGGTCTGGATTTGACAAATGGCTGCCAAATTGAGCTAGTTGACCATATCTTTTGTATAGCTCATGTATTAAAACCCTAAGTGTACTTTTGGGGCGTTTTCTCTTTTGATTTGGCAAACCGTGTATATGTATAAACTTTTGAAAGCTTTTGTATGTCATTTTGATTTGTAAACGCTAAAGTTCAGATGTGAATGTTTGTTAGCTATTTCGGTTGGGTTCGGACGGGTCGGTTGCTATTCATGGCCGACTCCGGATTTCATTTTTTTTTATTTTGGGTTATTTTACCATTTTGACCTGTTTACGCTCGTTTGTAAGTTCCGGATCGCTATAGATAGTTCTAGTCTGCATCGTTAGTCCTGGCGAGAGCTGGGCAGGCAGTCCGCTAACCCCTTTGGTTCGCCTTAGGGGAAAGTGGGGCTGTCACAAGTGGTATCAGAGCCACTTCGCGTGGTCTCTGCGCGGAGTGAGACTGGGCCAAGTGGTGTTATGGTCTTGATTTCGTGAATATGTCTAAGTGCTCGTTTGAGCGTAAGTTATGAACCGGGCATGTTATAAGTGTAAACATTGTTTTCATGAAATTTGAGGAAAATAGATATGTATGTCGGGTAGGAATCTTTAATATGGATGATTTACTCTTGGGACCGGCCGGCTCGAGTTGTGAATTATCTTAGATGGGATTCTTGCGCCCGAATACGAAAGATATGAGGGCCTAGGTTAGAAAGGATTTGATGAACTAGAAAGGCCATTCCTCGGTGGATCGTCTATGTTTGTACCTGACTTAACTGGCTGTATGTATGTGTGTGGCTTAATTTTGACCGGCTTGTATATACATGTTTTGATCTTGTTTGGAATGTATAAATGTGTGTTATCATAAAAGTTTTGAGTGTTACTTACATGCATCGTGCTTATTTTGGTTTAGTATTATTGCCTAGACCAAGTAAAACTCATGGAAGGTACACGGAGTGGACGGGGCCGTGGGCGTGCAAATAGGCAACCTACACCTGAAAGGGGTACTGGGGAAACCTCATCTGGACCAAACCCTGAACTTAGGATTGACCCCAATGTCCAAATAGCTGCTGCCATGCAACAAATGACTGTTTTGCTAGCCCAAGTGGTGCACCAACAAGGTCAAAACCCTAACCCTAACCCTGGGAATCCTGGTAATCACATGGAGGGCGAGGATAGAGCCCTTGAGAGATTTCAGAAGTTCTCCCCACCCAAATTTCTTGGAGGCCCTGATCCTGACGTAGCTGAGAAGTGGCTGGAGAAGATGATCGATATTTTCGCTGCCTTACATTATACCGAGGAGAGACAGGTGACATTTGCTGTCTTTCAACTAGAGGGAGCCGCCCGTTCCTGGTGGAATGTCATTCGAATGAAATGGGAAAGAGAACAAACCCCGAGGACGTGGGCGAACTTTATGAGAGAATTTAATGCCAAGTTTTTCCCTCCTCTCATCCAAGAAAAGAAGGAAGATGAATTCATTCGGCTTCGCCAGGGAACACAAAGCGTAGCCGAGTATGAGAGTCAATTCACTCGGTTGTCTAAGTTTGCGCCTGAACTGATCATAACCGAACAAAGACGGATAAGGCGTTTTATTCAGGGGCTAAATGTTGAGATTCAAAAGGATTTGGCTGTAGCTCAACTTAGTACCTTTAGTGACGCTGTGGAGAAAGCTCAACGGGTTGAAGATGCGAGGTTACAAGTTAGAAACTTCCAAACCAAAAAAAGGGGCTTTCCTGGGAGCAGCTCGGAACAGGAAGATAAGAGCACACCCCCTAAGAGTGGAAAAGGAAATGGGGGAGTACGACAACCGGGGGTGGCCAGTGGTGTCTCATCGGGAGGATCGGTCACTGCTACTCGAGGTCCCTGTGGATATTGCGGAGGGCCAAGTCATACGGAAACAAATTGCTGGAAGAAGGAAGAAAAATGCTTGCGCTGTGGAAGCGCTGAACATCGGATTGCTAACTGTCCAGCTCGCCTGCGCGAGCGGAGAGGGACCCTGCCACTGACCAAGCCCAATTCTCAGCAACCCGCCAAGAGCAACCCTGGACAGACGAAAGGAGAAGGGACGGGATCGAAGGCACCAGCTCGAGTATATTCTCTAGAGCAGCATCAGGTCCCTGACTCGTCTGAGGATGGAGAAGGTATGGTCCGTTGGGTACTTTAGATTTGATAGATTCCGTTGATAAGAAAATTTCGAGGGCGAAATTTCTTTAAGGGGGAGAGAGTGTGAGAACCCGTAACTTTTCCATTTGTTAGGTTTTATAATTTTTCTAGGCTTTCTTATATTCAATGGCTTGTTTTCTACACTTTCTGTATCCGAAAAATTTTCTAGATTATTTTTACGAGTAAATATAGTTTTTAGATGATTTTTCTAGTATCGAATAGATTTTGAGAAATTAAGAACGTATATCGGACGTGGGACCCACTAGTGCGAATAGTTCGAAAAAATTCGGCCAATAAGGTTAAGTTTCGGATACTGTGTGAAATTTATCGGGTGTTAAGAGATAAGTAGAATGTGTGAAGTGATTGATGTGAGAGGGAAAAAGAAAGATAAGAATGCATTAATGAGTGTGACAAGTGTCACAATATGGTTGGTTGTGACTTAAGAAACACTATTCACCTTTTGACAATTTTTTTTGACTTTTACCACTTGAGTTAAATATCTCAAAAATTACAAAAAAATTCACTCTTCTCCCTTCCCTCTTGGCCGGCTACCTTGAAGCTCAAAAGAAGGAAAACTCTTCCAAATTCTAGCCTCCATATAGCTCAAATCTTCCAAGAAAATTACTTAAACTAGTTTCTACTCCATAAAAATCTTTCTTCTAGTGCTAGTAAGTGTATTAGTGAAGCTTGTTTGAAGGTTTAAGGTGTCCAACATCCTCCTCTCTCTTGATTTCTTGGTAAGTGATGCTTGAACACCATACTACACCTATTGATGCTTATGTTAGGCTTATTAGTGGTTAGAGTGCAGAAATTTCTGGTTTTTATCTTGGTTTGAAGTGATTTCATGAAGTTTTTCATTTATTGATGATTTTTCTGGTTTCATATGATCTTGATGGTGTGGTTGTTTTTGATGGTTGGTAATAAGGGGTTTTGGCTCTAGTAGGTGCATATGATAGAAAATTGCAATCAATTTTGGATTTGGAAGAATTTCTGGAAAACTAGGGTTCTTGGTTGAACATTCTGTCCGAAATTTTAGGTCATAGATAGAGGCCGAATTGGACTTTGCTCAAAACATGAAAGTTGTAGGTATTGATGAGTTTGAAGTGCCTGCAAAATTTCAGGGCATTTGGAGTAGTGTAGAGTGAGTTATGCCGGTTTTACTGTTGCTGTTCTGGGTGAACAGAATGTGCGATCTGCGATAGTAATTGTCTGTTTTGACTGGAATTGGTTTGGATTTGGTTGTTGGTGTCTTCTGATGAAATGTAGCTGGATGTCTTAGCTAACTTATGCCTTTGGAATTTCGGCATTTGGACTTGTATGGACTGAGATATACCGATTACAGTTTTCTGTGTTTTGCAAACCTGTTTTGGTAATTCTGGTATAGTATTTGGCATTTTCGAACTAGTTAAACTAGGAACTGGATTGAGTGACCTTCTACATTGTTGTAGCCCTGTTTCATAGCTTCGAAACGGTGGGTCTTACACCCCCATCCGATAACCGTAGAGAATTTTACACCATTACCGCATAATAAGGGCAAAACAGTTTTCTATTTGGGGCCAAGACTAAGGCCATTTTCTAATTTTTGGTTTGCTATTATGCTCATTTATGCATATGAAACCCTATTGGGGTTGTGTTTAGCATTGCTATATGACTCGTTATCGAGTCTCTTTTAGGGCTTGCTTTCATTTCGGTTGTTTCCTAGTTAACTTTTGTACTTGTACCACTTTGAGCCTAGTGAACGGCTTTTGGGAAATGAGATGAATTTTGTGTGAGATGTTGGGACTGATTTGAGGATAGAATGAAGCCTTAATGGCTGGAAAAGTAAGAGATTTAGGGGAAGTGCTGCCCGATTTTCTAGGCCGTTTGGTTCCTTTAAGTTGGATTTGCCTTTTGGTGGAAATGAAAGGCTTTTGGGTTGTTTGCGCCTAAGTCTTCATGTTACCTTTTCGTTTCTAAGAAAATCATGTTTTGCACCCTTGCATTAGTAATTATTTGGCGAGGCATACGACTAGTAGTCGAGCCTCACATGTGCATTCTGTTTACTCGATTCTGGAAGTAAAACCTTCAATTGGTTTATTTTGATTATTTTAGGGTTTCTTGGCGATTAAGGCCAATCTGAAGTGAAAACTTCTGAAGTTGAGCCGGTGAGTGTACCACTCCCCTCCATTGCTGTTTAACTTGATTTCTGCTCTGCAATCTGTTTAATTTGATTGAGACGATGGTGTACTTTATCACACTCGTTCTCTTGTCTGTTCATATGCCAATTTTGAGTGCCTATCTGAATCTGCCGTCTGAATCTGCTATCTGAATCTGCTATTCTGTATCTGTATCTGAATCTGTTATCTGTGTCTGCATCTGTTCGGATTTCTATGACCTATGAGCTCAATCCTGTGGCTAAGTTATTCGAGTCGGGCCGGCAAGGGCCTGGACGATTAGATAACGAACCACGGTAGTCTGTTCGGGGATTTTTGGGTATTGAGACCCTTGATTCCGGTATACTCGAGTATTACCATTTCTGTTCGGTTACGGTGAGCGGGCCCGGTAAAGGGGTGTTTGGTGGACGGAATTCGGTGTAAAGAGGGGTCTACGGACGCGTTGGTTCTATATACGTTGACGGAGAGTCAACCGGTTTGGATCAAGTACTGCGCTGGGAAATTTGGCTCCTGAGAGCCACCCGTATCCTTCTGATTTGAATCATTGGTTCCTTTGCTTTACATCTGACATGTGTATCTGATTTGTTAAATGTGAAATGCCATGATTTTAATGCTATCTGTTTGGTACCTCATTGAGCGCAAGCTCACCCCTTTCTGTTCCTTTTGTTTTCCTTACAGGAAAATAAACCCTTTTGGTCTGGATTTGACAAATGGCTGCCAAATTGAGCTAGTTGACCATATCTTTTGTATAGCTCATGTATTAAAACCCTAAGTGTACTTTTGGGGCGTTTTCTCTTTTGATTTGGTAAACCGTGTATATGTATAAACTTTTGAAAGCTTTTGTATGTCATTTTGATTTGTAAACGCTAAAGTTCAGATGTGAATGTTTGTTAGCTATTTCGGTTGGGTTCTGACGGGTCGGTTGCTATTCATGGCCGACTCCGGATTTCATTTTTTTTTTATTTTGGGTTATTTTACCATTTTGACCTGTTTACGCTCGTTTGTAAGTTCCGGATCGCTATAGATAGTTCTAGTCTGCATCGTTAGTCCTGGCGAGAGCTGGGCAGGCAGTCCGCTAACCCCTTTGGTTCGCCTTAGGGGAAAGTGGGGCTGTCACAAATCTGACTAAGTCATCTTAATGAGAATTGTATACATTTGTCTTAGCTTTCATATGGCTTTGGAATTATTGGATTTGGAGTTATGTGTGCGGAGATTAGAGTGGATGAATCAAGACTACCACAGTAAACCTCGAACTAGAAAATCTGGGATCATTTTGATAAATTTGACCTAGATACAGGGCAAACTGGACTGAGTGGCCTTCTTCAACATTGTAGTCCTGTGTCTTAGCTTCGAAACGGCTTAAGTTTCATCCCAATTCGATAAGTGTAACTCCGGTTGTGACCGTTATGCATGAACCCGTCAAAGCTGTCTTTTGTCAAATTGCATTTCCGCACTTGTTATTCCTTTGATTTTGTTCTTATATTGTCTTGAGCCTATGAAATGGCTATTATGATGAGTTTGTGCTGTACATGACTTTGGGATTGGCTGAGAAAAATCATGAAGCCATAAATGGCTGGAAATTAGGTAAACACAAAGGGCATGCTGCCCAAATTTTTGCCCGAAAGCTAAGTTCTATTTGAACTTGTATAATACTATGACCGTTTTTCCATCTTAAAAACATGATCCTTCTTCAATTGGAAACTCCAAATGTTTACTTACTCTTACCAAATAAAGAGGAGTGGTTTAGGATTTTCTTGAGTATTTTGTCCACGGGTCCAAATGTCCTCGTTCCACTTTAAAGTCTCTTTTTATACGTTCTACTCATCATTCGTCGAGTTTCTTTGATTGCACCTAATTGTTTGTGATAAATGAGTGGTAATATTGTTTCCATTTAATTTTAGGTTTTCTCAGTGACTAAAGATAATATCCGGAAGGATATTTTGCACGTTGTTGTGCGTAAATAGGTGAGTGTTCTATATACCCGTGTTTTCTGTGACTACCTGATTACCTGACTATCTGTTTACTCGATTTCCAATTTATGTGATTACGTGATATTCGTGAATTACATGCTCCCATGAAATCAATTTGTATTGTTTACGTGCTAAGTGTTCACTTGATTACTTAATTATCATGAATCACATGCTATATGAAGTTGTCCATCATTGTTAGGCGAGTGTGTACTTTCCCTCATTCGACCTATTCAATTGATGAATTTTACCATTTACCGTTTACCGATTTACTTGGTTACTTGTGCATGTTGTAAGCTCTAAGCTGAACTTGGGCCCCGCCTCGGTTACCGACCTACTCGAGCCAGGACTGGGCTCGGTCGGGTAGGTTGGAACCCTGGACAACCGTCGGTATACTCGAGTATTACCACTGGAGGGATAAGGTGATGGCCAGTCAACCGTGGGGATTCGGAAGTTATAAGGTGCAGAGGACCGACAAAGTTCCACCGGAACACCGTATCCTTCAGTATATGGTTACCGTGTATCATGATAATTGTTCCATGCTAAAATGCCAACATGAAATCATGTGTTATACCTGTGATATGCTCCATACCTGTAATAAGTCCCAACCACTCATGAACTATACATAAAGTTTTCTGGATTAATTGTTATTACATGACTAATGTTCCTTGTTTAATTACTTGTTTATGTATATAGAACCTCACTGGGCTTTTTAGCTCATACCACGTCAATTGTTTTCCTTAGCAGGGGAAGGCGAGCAAGGACGAGAGTTCTGTATAGTCTAGTTGATCTAGTTCTTTGGCCTTGTAATGGTTCTCGCCCTAGTGCTTGGCACGGGCTGGTTGTATGAGGAATGAGAACCCTTGTATATTCGATGGTTGTACTTGAATGGTAAAAACTTTGAAGACTTCTGGTGTGTAGAAGTTTCTTATCTTTTACTTGAGCATCTATTGTCTATGGATGTATATACATGATTTGAGTTCCATAGTGAGTGAGTCCTGGCGAGAGCTGGGCAGGCGGCCCGCCGAACCCTCTGGTACGCCCTAGGGGGAGGTGGGGCCGTCACACTCACTCTCTTGCTTCACAAATTCCTTCATCAAATCAACCCAAAAACCTCAACCAATCTTCACCAAACTTAGAGATCATCTAGCAAACTACTTGGAGGTTGGATTTAGCTAACTAAAGGGCTGCATTTCACGGTTTCTTGGAGCTCTTGAGGGCCGAAAATTTCTGGGTTAAGGCACTAAGGAGGTATAACTTCATCCTACACCTTAAACTTGGATTATGATGGTAGAATTGCATCTTTAAGCTATTGCATGTGTATGGATGGCTTGATATAGTTGGAAATTGTGAAAGTGGGCTCTTTGTATTCCCACAATTGGGTTGTTGTTGCTGATTAGAGGATTAATGTTGGATTTAATGGTAGTTTAGTGGTTATAATGATGGATTTATGGAGTATTATTGTTGGAAACTCAAAGTTGAGGTCATGACAAGAAATTTCTGAAACTGCCCCTGTTTTGTTCGGCCATGATAAGGCCCATTTTTGGTGATTTATTGGCTTGAACCTGATGTTTATATGTTATATTATATGTGTAAAAATTTTCGTTGGAAAAAATTAACGTTTGGATGGGCAAATGAATTTATTCGTGAACTAAGCAAGCGGGAAAATTATTTTCGGGTAACCCTGTCCAGCGGTAGCATTTTGACCATAACTCTGTCCTCGGGTGTCGAAATCAAGTGCCGTCAGTGGCGCTTGAAACTAGACATTCCTGGCTTTAATTTGAGATAAAATGTACGTTCTGATTCTCTACGAGTGAGCCAAACCGAACGTTTTAAGATAGCTGTCCTGTCTCTCGGATTTGCTGGAATGGTTTGTAGAGGCAGCAACTTGAGGCTCAATTTCGAGCTGGTTGCTTGCCAAATTTCAGAACGTTTTCTTCTGTGAACATTTAGTCCTATGAATTTATTTTCTAACTCCATAAACCATGCCTCATTCCGAGTTAAATTGACTGAGTTGTGACTAAAACAAGTGGACTGCCCTGTTTTGGAAAAACGTAATATTTGGACTGATTTGGGACAAAAACTTGGGAGTGATCTTATTAATTCAAAATTTTGGGTGCTAAACCATTACCAAAGGTATCATGAATGTATCTTAGACCTTTATTTCACCAATGAACCATGGTTGGATAGCTTTCTTGGTTAAACGATTTGAAATTGGGAAATGAAAGTCAAAAGGCAGATTGCCTTAGAATTTTTCCTGAACTTTGGTTGACTAATTAACTATCTTTCCGAAGGTATTTTTCCCTGAAATTTGATGGAGCAGTACCTTTCATATGGGAGTAAAATACTGCCAATTTTGGTACCAATCCAAGTTCGTTTCGATACCCAATTAAATTCCTAGTGTTGGAGGTTCAAATCTGGAAATTCTTCTGCAGCCTTGAATTTCCCCAACTTTGAGCTACCGTATCTCGGTACTCGAAACTCCGATTCTTGATCCGCTTGTTTTGTTATAAACCTCACTTGCAACACTACATGAGTGACAAATTTCAGAGGCTGGTTTGCAACGTGTGAACCGTGCCGAATTTTCAAAGTTGGCCGAAATCCAACTTAATTCTGCCTCGTACGCCGAGTTTGTATCTTCAAGCTCATTTTTGAGCACTTTTCACTTAGATTCATGGAAAGGTGTCTTCTAAGAACTTTTAACACTTTCCAAAAGGTTTCCAACGGTATAAAGTTTACCAATTTTGGGCTTATATCGAGAGAGATATGAATTTTCAAAGATTTAGGATAAAACTGAAATTTCTCAATTTTCAAGGCAAAGGAGTTTTTCCAAAACTCTTAATTCTCTTAGTATTATTCAAATGTTTTGCCCTCGATTTTCATGATAAAAACTCAAATAATATTGTACATAATAAAAGGCAAGTTGAACCTCGATTGACGAGTAATTGAGGTTCATTTTGTGAAATATTCCTTAGATTGCACTGGTGTCCAATCTTCCTTGACATGTGGGTTATTTTTGTGATTATCCGCTATTAATTGCCATACGCACAAGGAGACATTCAAGAGGATCTTACTGTGGACACTTGAACTCCCAGAAAATAATTCTTATTGAATTGCTCGGTGAGTGTCAAGTGTGTGAATCTTTGATACTTGCTTATTTGTGGTAATTGTTGGAAGTTTTAAAAATAAGGGCGGGTGCGTACTTTATCGCACTCGTTCTAATTTCAAATGAATGATTGAAATGTATCGAATGAATGAATGAAATGCAATGTTATGTTATGATTACATATGTCGTTGGAGTGAACCTCCTCGACTTTCAAATGAATGGGGGATGCCCAAACTCATAGGCCGACCTTGGACTCGAGCCGGCAATGGGCTTGGTTGGGGACTGGGGCGAGCCATGAGATATATATAAGCTTGACCTAATGAGAGGTCTTGCTTGGCATACTCGTGGAGTATCGCCTTATAAATGACTTGTGGGCCCTTGTGGTGTGCGGTGGACGGAGGGAAGTAAGTGGTGATCTACGGAAATTGAAATACCGACCCGGTTGACAGGAGGGTCAACGCGGGAAGGTATACGAATGACATCGGCAGAGCGAGTGGAACTTAGCTCCTGAGAGCTACTATATCCTTGAATTGTTTCTGATTACTTTTCCTGTTCGAATGATTGATTATTGAAGGGACATGGTTTTATTTATTAAATTTGGGATTGCTATTTGAACAAAGTGCTTGCATGTGTGTTTTCTTGGCCTCACGAGCATTTAGCTCACCCTATAGTTTTGTTTTCCTTAACAGGACCTAATCTTGGAGAAGTATGGAGAAACCATTCGTTGTACTTTTGTTAAGACTCCTGCTATATTTTGACTAGGCCCTGGTTTGGGTTGTACTTTTGGAAATTGTAAATTTGAAAAGTTTGGGCCCTGACGTGTATTTTGAATTTAAGTCGTATTATGATTACCCGATGTACTGGTTACATGTTAAGTGACTTGGTAAGTTCGAATGCTTCCGCATTGTTTGTATTCATGTTGCTCTCTTCGAAATGTTTAGTTCGGATTTAAATTGAATGGTATTGCTTGAGTCCTGGCGAGAGCTGGGCAGGCGTCCGCGGATACCCTTTGGTCCGCCTTAGGGAGATGTGGGGCGTCACAGTTGGTATCAGAGCGCTAGGTTAGAGGTCTATATGGGAGACATATTAGATACTCTACCTTTAAGATTCGATATGGGATGACTTAATCCTACCCTAAGTGATACTTGAGGCGAGCTAGCAACTAAGTTAGTCCTACCTCAAGTGACAATTGGGATGAGCCAACGATTAAGTTAGGCATGCATTGCAGGATATTGGAACTAGGTAGTGATCTAAGTTTCTAACCTGAAAAGTATTATTATTTTGCAGGGATGGATGACGGAAATGGAGCCCCGGCAGCTAATGGGAATGGCCATGCGAATGGTCATTACGAGCCTCTTAGGACTATCTTCTACCGAGCTCTAGCGGGAGGAGCTCGAGTACGCTACTCACCTTATGATAGATACCCTCGATGTTCGTGTAGGTTGACTTTCGCCTACCCAAACCATATAGTGCTTGCTCTGGACGACGAGCGTCGTCAGTTGGTGGATGCCAACCTCGATTTACAGGCTGAGGTAGACGAGCTTAGGCAGATGGTTGGCGCTCAGGGTGAGCGGATTACCGAGCTCGAGGAGGTGCTGGAGGGTGAGGTAGCCACATCTGCAGTGGTTAATGAGGAGCTTCGGCATACTAGGGCTCGACTCACTAGGCTAGGACGGGATGTCCGTAATCAGGCTTTCGAGATCCTGGCTGATGCTACTAGATTGGTTGAGGACGCTACTGAGGTGATTCCTGACGCTGAGGAGGAGGATCCCGAGGAGGAGGTTCCTCCTGATAGCCTCGCTGTGGACTAGGATCTTAGTCGTTGACCCCTTTTGACTTTTGACCGGTACAGTTAGGACTAGTTAGAGTGACGCGAGTGCCGAGGCCATTGTATTTTGCATGCTTGTGTGGCCTACTTTTAGGCACTTGTTCTTACTTTAGTCTTCTGTGACTAAAAGTGTACTTTTGAGCACCTGTGTGCTATATTTTTGTGAATTGTCCCTAACTTGTTAATTGTACGAACTTGACATGCTTATGAATGTAAATTATTGTTAATTTCAATGCTTTCTTGGTTGGTTCTAATTTTGATATATTTCTTCTTTTCTGCTTAAATTAATCTATTTCTTGCACTAGGCACATTTAGACTAATGGAAGGATTAAGGAGTGGTCGAGGCCGTGGGCGAGCGTCTAGACAGGCCCAACCTCAGGGGGATGACCAGGGATCGGCAACTGGACCGACCCAGGGACAGGAAAACATAGAGGGTAATCAAGTGGCTACTGCCATCAATAGGATGACTGATATCCTAGAACGTCTAGCGGAGAGACAGGGTCCTGGACCATTTAACCAACCTGGGGGCCAGGATAGAGGAGAGGATAGAGCCCTCGAAAGATTCTTAAAGTTTAACCCGCCTAAGTTTATGGGTGAACCTGACCCCGAAGTAGCGGAGAATTGGTTAGAAAGGATGACCAATATATTCGCCGCTCTAGACTACACTGAGGATAGGCGAGTGAACTTTGCTGCTTTCCAATTTGAGGGAGCGGCCCGTGCTTGGTGGGATTTGATAAAAGGAAAATGGGAAAGGGCTCGAACCCCTTGGACTTGAGAGAATTTCACAAGGGAGTTTAATGAAAAGTTTCTTCCGCACTTAATCCAAGAGAAGAGGGAGGACGAATTTATTAAGTTGAAACAGGGAACCCTTACTGTAGCAGAGTATGAGGGAAAGTTCACTAAACTTTCCAAATACGCTCCTGAGTTAGTAGCCAATGAATGGAGGAGGATTAGAAGGTTCATACAGGGACTTAATGTGGAACTTCAGGAGGGCCTGGCTGCAGCCCAAATCTCTACCTTTACTGAGACTTTAGAGAAAGCGCAAAGGGTTGAGAATGCAAGATCTCAAGTGAGGGATTTCCACAACAGAAAAAGGAATTTTCCTAGTCGCACTTCTGGGCAGACCAGTAAGTTTGTACACCCTTCTAAAAAGGGAAGAGGGGAAGGAGGAACGAGAACTGCTGGAGCTTCTAGGGGAGCTCTATCTAGGGGAGGTCGTAGCGGGACGACTCAAGTTAGGGGGGCACCATCTGTTAGATCGACTGTGACCCCTCAAGTTACATGTGGGTATTGTGGTAAATCCAACCACTCTGAGAACGACTGCTGGAGAAAGTTGGGAAAATGCTTACTGTGTGGGAGCACTGAGCATCAAATCGCAAATTGTCCGAAATCGTCGAAGACAGGGGGAAGCCTGCTGAGGCCTGAAAAATCAACCTCTAAGCAGACCAGTGCCGGAGGAAGTCGACCGAAAGTACCGGCTAGGATCTACGCATTGGACTATCCACAAGTTCCAGAGGCGACCGAGGTGGTTGAAGGTACAATTCCAATCTTTCACCGCCTAGTTAGGGTTTTAATTGATCCGGGTGCAACACACTCTTTTTTAAACCCTGATTTCATGAGTGGAATAGACTTGAAGGCAATTAAGTTACCATATGACTTGGAGGTTAAAACACCCACTGGGAGCAAAAGTTTAATTGCTAATCTGATGTATAAGAATAGTGAAATCTGCGTGAAGGAAAGAAAATTGCTGGCCGATTTGATAGGCCTAGCGATTAAAGGATATGATGTGATCTTAGGGATGGATTGGTTAGCCCGTTATAATGCCCAACTGAATTGTAGGACGAAAATTGTAGAATTGTGTATTCCAGGTGAGGCAACCCTGAAATTGGATGCGAGGGGTAAGTTAGCCTCGTCTGCACTTATTTCGGGAATTCGGACTAGAAAATTGTTAAATAAGGGAGCTCAAGGATATTTGGCTTTTCTTATTAATACCCCTAGCGATAAGGTGAATCTGGAGGACACACCGGTAGTGAAAGAATTTTCCGATGTTTTTCCTGAAGAATTGGAGTCTCTACCCCCAGAACGCGAAATAGCTTTTAAAATTGATGTAACTCCGGGAACATCACCTATCTCAAGGACACCATATAGGATGGCTCCAGCTGAGTTGAAGGAGTTGAAGTTACAATTACAGGATTTGTTAGAACGGGGTTTTATACGAGAGAGTGATTCCCCGTAGGGAGCCCCAGTTTTGTTTGTAAAGAAGAAAGATGGGAGTTTGAGGTTATGTATAGATTATCAAGGCTTAAATGATGTTACGATTAAGAATAAATACCCACTACCCCACATTGATGAACTGTTTGACCAACTGCAAGGGGCGGTAGTGTTTTCAAAGTTGGATCTAAGGCAAGGTTACTATCAATTGAGGATTTTGGAGAAGGACATACCTAAGACTGCTTTTAACTCGAGGTATGGGCACTTCGAGTTTGCAGTAATGCCTTTTGGGTTAACCAATGCACCGGCCGCTTTCATGGATTTAATGCATAGGGTTTTTAAGCCTTACTTGGATCAATTTGTGGTGATCTTCATTGACGATATTTTGGTGTATTCTAAGAATATGAAGGATCATGAGAAACATTTGAGAATTATTTTACGAATCTTGAGGGAACATCAGTTATATGCTAAGTTTAGCAAGTGTGAATTCTGCCTAAAAGAAGTGACTTTCCTAGGGCATAAAATTTCTCAGGATGGGATTAAAGTGGATCCAGCTAAAGTTAAAGCTGTTTCGAAATGGAAACGACCGGAAAACCCAACGGAAGTTCGGAGTTTTACAGGATTGGCAGGGTATTACTGGAGATTTATTCAGGATTTTTCGAAAATTGCTAGGCCTATGACTGAGTTGACCAAGAAAAATGGAAAATTTATATGGAGTCCTAAGTGTGAAGGAAGTTTTCAGGAGTTGAAAAGACGTTTGACTAGAGTGCCTGTTCTAGCTCTACCTAATGGACGGGATAGTTTTGTGGTTTACACCGATGCTTCTAAGGAAGGTTTGGGATGTGTTTTGATGCAAAATGATAAAGTGATAGCGTATGCCTCTAGGAAATTGAAGCCGCATGAGGGAAATTATCCGACCCATGATTTGGAGTTAGCGGCTGTGGTCTTTGCTTTGAAGAAATGGAGACACTATTTGTACGGAGTAACATTTGAGGTTTTTACAGATCACAAAAGTCTTAAGTACTTATTTTCTCAGAAGGAGCTGAACTTGAGGCAACGTCGATGGACGGAATTTCTGGAAGATTATGATTGTACGATCAAGTACCACCCTGGAAAGGCCAATGTAGTGGCCGATACTTTGAGCCGTCAGGTACAAATGGCTGGATTGATGGTTAAGGAATTTCAGTTGTTGGAGGAAGTTAGCTATTGAAATCCTCGATTAGAACCAAGAAAAGTAATTTTGGGGAATATTGTGATAACCTCCACTTTATTGGAACGCATTAAGGAATCTCAGGAAAAGGACCCTGAAGTGCAAAACTTGGTGGAGAAAGTTAAGATGGGAGACCAGACGGATTTCACTTTGGGATCAGATGGAATATTGAGATTTCGAAATCGGATGGTAGTACCAAAGGATGAAACACTTAAGAAGGAGGTTTTGGAGGAAGCACACCGATCGAAGTTTACGGTACACCCTGGAGGGAATAAAATGTACCAGGACTTGAAAGGTCTATATTGGTGGGAAAATATGAAGAAAGAAATTGCCCGATTTGTTCAGACATGCTTGGTTTGTCCACAGGTTAAAGTCGAGCATCAAAAACCCTCAAGACTTTTGCAACCTCTAGAAATACCTGAGTGGAAATGAGAGAATATTACCATGGATTTTGTATCAGGCTTACCAAGGACACAGAGAGGCCATGATGCCATTTGGGTGATAGTGGATAGATTGACTAAATCGGCTCATTTTCTACCGATTAACATGAAATACCCGTTAGAAAAGCTGGCCAGGTTGTACTTGGATGAGATCATCAAACTACATGGTATACCTGTGAGTATTGTGTCAGATAGGGATCCAAGATTTGTTTCGAGGTTTTGGCAAAAGATGCAAGAAGTGTTAGGGACTAAGTTAAACTTTAGTACCACCTATCATCCTCAGACCGATGGACAATCGAAAAGAACAATTCAGACCCTTGAGGACATGTTGAGGACTTGTGTACTAGATTTTGGAGAGAATTGGAGTAAGTTTTTGACTTTAGTGGAATTTGCCTATAACAATAGTTTCCACTCTTCTATTCAAATGGCTCCATACGAAGCACTTTATGGTCGGAAGTGTAGATCCCCAATTTGTTGGGATGAAGTAGGTGAACGAAAAATTTTGGACCCGACTACCGTATCTTGGATTGAGGAGGCTAATGAAAAGGTAAAATTGGTACGGCAAAGGATTCAAACCGCTCAGAGTAGACAAAAAAGTTATGCCGACAATCGGAGAAAGGATTTGGAGTTCACTGTTGGAGATGTGGTATTTCTCAAGATTACGCCTTTAAAAGCAAACTTGATGTCCGGAAAAGGGAAGAAACTACAACCAAGGTTTGTAGGGCCATATAAGATTATCCAACGAGTTGGGAATGTAGCCTATAAGCTGGAATTACCACCGAGTTTGTTTCGAATTCATAACGTGTTTCATGTATCCATGCTTAAGAAGTATCATCCCGACCCTTCTCATGTTTTACAACCGGAGAATATTGAGATCGATGAAACCCTGACCTATGAGGAGAGACCGGTAAAACTTCTGGATCGAAAGGTGAAGGAATTGAGGAACAAGCAGATACCACTAGTGAAACTTCTGTGGAAGAACCATGGAGTAGAGGAGGCAACATGGGAAGTTGAAGAGACAATCAGAGAGAAGTATCCAGACTTGTTCATCAACCAAGGTAAATTTCGAGGACGAAATTTTCTTAAGGAGGAGAGGATGTGAGGACTCGTAAAAACTATTATTTTATGCCTAATTTATGGCTTAATAAATTATTTAATTAGATTTTTGCCACGAGGAATATTTTCTAGTCTTATTAGACCTAAATACATGGTAATATAACTTCGTTATATTTTTAAAGAGACTCGTTCCAATAAAGTAATTTCCTGGAGTACGTTTAGTAAAAATAGTGAATAGTACTTGGAGATTTTATCCGCGTAGTAGCACAATAAGCTTGGAATATTGGAGACTTGTACTATGGTCCTAAAATAGGTAATCTTATGAATAAATACTCAAGTGATAGTTAGTAGTGCAATCGTTGTAAGAATTTATTGGAAGTTCGCGTTATAGCGTTAAAATTGACGGTACGCGTTTTCACACGCGCGACTTTATTTGAGGGACTTTAGACCCTTATTTCGGGACAATTAAGAGTGAATAATACTTACATGAATATAAATGCATTGGAGGTTCAGTGCACTAATGAACCAAACGCGCGAGAAAATCGAGCCTAAAACGTGCCAAACGAGCCCTAATAAGGGTTGACTTTGGAGTGAATGTGCACCACTCATTTAATCTTCTCTTGGAAGCTAACTTTGATCAAACTTCACACCATCTTCTCTCACCAAGCAGCCTGTGACGCCCCGAAAAAAAAAATGAGTTTGAGAACCCGGAAATTTTGTAATTTTCTAGGGTTAATTTTTTTAATCGCCCGTTTTTCTACATTTTCTTGATTAGAAAAATTTCCCAGATAAAGTTTATGAGCAAAAATAGTTTAAAATGATTTTCCTAGTATTGGAGAGTTTTTAGAAAATTAAGAATATATAACGGACGTGGGACCCACAAGTGCGAAAAGTTCGGAAAAATTCGGCCAATTAGGTTAAATTCCGGATACTGTGTAAAATTTATCGGGTGTTAAGGGTTAAGTAGAGGATGTGAATTGATTGATGTGAGAGGAAAAAGAAAAGATAAGATTGCATTTATGGAGGTGACAAGTGTCACCATTGTATTGGAAATAGCTTATGACTTACTATTCATTTTCTTGACTTTTTGACCAATTGCTTAAATATCTTAAAAATCACACAAAATTCATTCTTGTCTTCAACCTCTTGGCTGATTCTCTCTCTAGCAAAGATGGAAGAAAAAACCTCTTCAAAGTTTGGCAATTATCTAGCTCAAATCCTCCAAAACACTTGCTTGATCTAGTTTCTACTCCATAAAACCTCTTCTTTTAGTGATAGTGAGTTGTTTGGTGAAGTTGTTTGGAAGCTTAAGGTGACAAGTAGCTCTCCCTCTTGTTTTGCTAAGGTAAGTGGTGGATGAACACCTCTCCTTCCTCTAATGATGTTCAATTCATGATTAGTGGTGTTATAAGATGCAATTTCATGGATTATTTCTTGAGTTTGGTTGAATTGGTGAAGTTTTATTATTTTTGGGGATTTTTCTGTTTTCATAGGGATATGATTGGGTGGTCATGTATGATGATTGGAAATGATGTTTAATGACTCTAGGAGGTGGAAAAAGTGATTAAGTGCAATCAATTTCTGTTTTGGAAGACATTTCAGAAAATTAGGTTTTGTAGTTCTTCATTCTGCCTGAATTTATTACACCATGTTAGAGGCCGAATTGGACTTTGCTCAAAACATGAAAGTTGTAGGTATTGATGAGTTTGAAGTGCCTGTAAAATTTCAGGTCATTTGGATTAGTGTAGAGTGAGATATGCCGATTTTACTGTTGCTGTTCTGGGTTGATCAGAATGCGAAAACTGCACTTGTAATTGGCCAGTTTGACTGGAATTGCTTTGGATTTAGGTGTTGGTGTCTTCTGATGAAATGTAGCTGGATGTCTTAGCTACCATATGCCTTTGGAATTTCGGCATTTGGACCTGTATAGACTGAGTTATAGTAATTACAGCATTATGTGATTTGTAAACCTGTTTTTGGTGTTTCCGGTTGAGTATTTGGCACATTTGACCTAGTTGTGCTAGGATTTGGACTGAGTGGCCTTCTACATTGTTGTAGACCTATCTCTTATCTTCGAAACGGTGGGTCTTGCACCTTCTTTCGACAATCATAACGCCTTTGGTACCATTACCGCAAAATGACGTCAAAACTGTTTTTCTGGTTTTGAGCTTAAGTTTCATTTCCGGATTTTTTTCCCCCTAGCTTGACTTGCACTAGTATTACTTAGAGCTTGCTGAATGACTATGGATGAACTTGTTGTTGTGTGTGTACCTTTGGGACTGGCTGAGGAAATAATGAAGCCATGATGGCTGGAAAAGTTAGCAAATGTAGGGGAAGTGCTGTCCGAACTTTTAAAGGATTTGTTTGCATTGAGTTTGTGATCTAAGACTTGGGTTTGAGCAAGGCAATGATACATGATGGATGATTTCTGAGCCATTGAGGTGAGTGACCTCAAACTATTTCTGAAGTTACTTTTGTACCGTTTTCTTGCATTATTTACTTTTAAACTGTTTCCAAAAGTTACTTTTGAACTGTTTTCTTGCATATCATGCGTACTTGCATATGAGTGTCCCTTGGTTGCTGTAATTCTTGACTTATTGGCTTGTCATTATTAATTGAAAATGTGTTAAGTACTTTCGATGATTGTTAAAACGAGTTTTCTAGGCGACTGTGTACTTTATCGCACTCGACCTAAATAAATATGAATTTTCAATGATTAATGATTAAATGCTAGTTGCGCATGATGTAAGCCTTTTGGCTGAACTGGCCACTGCCCTTCGTTACCGATCGACTCGAGCCAGAAGCGGACTCGGTCGGGCGATATGGTGACCCTGGGTGAATTTGGTATACTCGAGTATTACCTTGTAGTCCGGCTACGTCCGGATGGGTGGAGTCCGGCCAACGTCGGATGGGTGGAGTCCGGTCAACGTCCGGAAAAGGGGATGAACGAATAAAAAGATGAACGAGGGTTTATTTATAAAAAATGAAATTTTCAAATAATTGGAGGAATAAGGGGAAATGTCAGGGGAACGAACAAATGAATAGCTCCATATGAGCGGTATCCTTTTAATGAATATGTTACTATCGCTTTCCATTGTAATTGTTTCTTGAATTATTGATTATTGATGGTTAATGTGTTGGCTTTGTTATGAAATTTCATGTTCGGAACCTTATTGAGATTTTAGCTCATTGAGCTTTGTGGAATTACCATGTGGTGTCATTTTCTGCTTTTGTTTTACTCTCACTGTGCAAATGTTGACCTGTAGCAAAATTACATTTTTACCCCCGGTTACTTATTGAACTTCTAAAACATTACAATGATTTCACTGGCTCACGAGAGCAAAAATACGTACATCTGATTTCTGAACCATGACATCAATGAAATGAATTTTTGTGAAAACTATTTGATTACTGATTTTACTGGTTACTCACTGGGCTTTTAGCTCACCCCAAAAATGTTTTATTTCCCCCCCCACAGGGCTCAAGGCGAAGGAAGGGCTTGTTGTGCTTATTCACGTGATTGGATGGCTTATATCGTGTACAGTTTAAGTTTGGATCTATTTTATGTACGAGTTGGTCTTGTATAAATATTTGAATTTGATATGGATGTAAGTATACATTCTACGATTGGAATCAGTTTCCGCTGCATTTGTGACATGTAATTATTGGAGACTTGGATGTATGTTTGTGGACCATGTGATGTATATTTGAGATTTATATTGTAATTCATTTGAGGATTGTAGTGATCGACTGAGTCCCGGCGAGAGCTGGGCAGGCAGCCCGCCGAACCCTCTGGTTCGCCTTAGGGGGAGGTGGGGCCGTCACACAGCCAGCCAACCCCCCATCTCTCTCACTCTCTTGCTTCACAAATTCCTTCATCAAATCAACCCAAAAACCTCAACCAATCTTCACCAAACTTGAAGATCATCTAGCAAACTACTTGGAGGTTGGATTTAGCTAACTAAAGGGCTGCATTTCACGGTTTCTTGGAGCTCTTGAGGGCCAAAATTTCTGGGTTAAGGCACTAAGGAGGTATAACTTCATCCTACACCTTAAACTTGGATTATGATGGTAGAATTGCATCTTTAAGCTATTGCATGTGTATGGATGGCTTGATATAGTTGGAAATTGTGAAAGTGGGCTCTTTGTATTCCCACACTTGGGTTGTTGTTGCTGATTAGAGGATTAATGTTGGATTTAATGGTAGTTTAGTGGTTATAATGATGGATTTATGGAGTATTATTGTTGGAAACTCAAAGTTGAGGTCATGCCAAGAAATTTCCGAAACTGCCCCTGTTTTGTTCGGCCATGATAAGGCCCATTTTTGGTGATTTATTGGCGTGAACTTGATGTTTATATGTTATATTATATGTGTAAAAATTTTCATTGGAAAACATTAACGTTTGGATGGGCAAATGAATTTATTCGTGAACTAGGCAAGCTGGAAAATTATTTTCGGGTAAGCCTGTCCAGCGGTAGCATTTTGACCATAACTCTGTCCTCGGGTGTCGAAATCAAGTGTCGTTGGTGGGGTTTGAAACTAGACATTCCTGGCTTTAATTTGAGATAAAATGCACGTTCTGATTCTCTGTGAGTGAGCCGAACCGAATGTTTTAAGATAGCTGTCCTGTCTCTCGGATTTGCTGGAATGGTTTGTAGAGGCAGCAACTTGAGGCTCAATTTCGAGCTGGTTGCTTGCCAAATTTCAGAACATTTTCTTCTGTGAACTTTTAGTCCTATGGATGTATTTTCTAACGCCATAAACCATGCCTCATTCCGAGTTAAATTGACTGAGTTGTGACTAAAACAAGTGGACTGCCCTGTTTTGGAAAAACGTAATATTTGGACTGATTTGGGACAAAAACTTGGGAGTGATCTTATTAATTGAAATTTTGGGTGCTAAACCATTACCAAAGGTATCATGGATGTATCTTAGACCTTTATTTCACCAATGAACCATGGTTGGATAGCTTTCTTGGTTAAACGATTTGAAATTGGGAAATGAAAGTCAAAAAGCAGATTGCCTTAGAATTTTTCCTGAACTTTGGTTGACTAATTAACTATCTTTCCGAAGGTATTTTTCCCTGAAATTTGATGGAGCGGTACCTTTCATATGGGAGTAAAATACTGCCAATTTGGGTACCAATCCAAGTTCGTTTCGATACCCAATTAAATTCCTAGTGTTGGAGGTTCAAATCTGGAAATTCTTCTCCAGCCTTGAATTTCCCCAACTTTGAGCTACCGTATCTCGGTACTCGAAACTCCGATTCTTGATCCGCTTATTTTGTTATAAACCTCACTTGCAACACTACTTGAGTGACAAATTTCAGAGGCTGTTTTGCAACGTGTGAACCGTGCCGAATTTTCAAAGTTGGCCGAAATCCAACTTAATTCTGCCTTGTACGCCGAGTCTGTATTTTCAAGCTCATTTTTGAGTACTTTCCACTTAGATTCATGGAAAGATGTCTTCTAAGAACTTTTAACACTTTCCAAAAGGTTTCCAACGGTATAAAGTTTACTAGTTTTTGGCTTATATCGAGAGAGATACGAATTTTCAAAGATTTAGGATAAAACTGAAATTTCTCAATTTTCAAGGCAAAGGAGTTTTTCCAAAACTCTTAATTCTCTTAGTATTATTCAAACGTTTTGCCCTCGATTTTCATGATAAAAACTCAAATAATATTGTACATAATAAAAGGCAAGTTGAACCTCGATTTACGAGTAATTGAGGTTCATTTTGTGAAATATTCCTTAGATTGTACTAGTGTACAATCTTCCTTGACAAGTGGATTATTTGTGTGATTATCCGCTATTAATTGCCAGGCGCACAAGGAGACATTCAAGAGGATCTTACTGTGGACACTTGAACTCCCAGAAAATAATTCTTATTGAATTGCTCGGTGAGTGTCAAGTGTGTGAATCTTTGATACTTGCTTATTTGTGGTAATTGTTGGAAGTTTTAAAAATAAGGGCGGGTGCGTACTTTATCGCACTCGTTCTAATTTCAAATGAATGATTGAAATGTATCGAATGAATGAAATGTATCGAATGAATGAATGAAATGCAATGTTATGTTATGATTACATATGTCGTTGGGGTGAACCTCCTCAACTTTCAAATGAATGGGGGACGCCCAAACTCATAGGCCGACCTTGAACTCGAGCCGGCAATGGGCTTGGTCGGGGATTGGGGCGAGCCATGAGATATATATAAGCTCGACCTAATGAGAGGTCTTGCTTGGCATACTCGTGGAGTATCGCCTTATAAATGACTTGTGGGCCCTTGTGGTGTGCGGTGGACGGAGGGAAGTAAGTGGTTATCTACGGAAATGGAAATACCGACCCGGTTGACAGGAGGGTCAACGCGGGAAGGTATACGAATGACATCGGCAGAGCGAGTGGAACTTAGCTCCTGAGAGCTACTATATCCTTGAATTGTTTCTGATTACTTTTCCTGTTCGAATGATTGATTATTGAGGGGACATGGTTTTATTTATTAAATTTGGGATTGCTATTTGAACAAAGTGCTTGCATGTGTGTTCTGGGCCTCACGAGCGTTTAGCTCACCCTATAGTTTTGTTTTCCTTAACAGGACCGAATCTTGGAGAAGTATGGAGAAACCATTCGTTGTACTTTTGTTAAGACTCCTGCTATATTTTGACTAGGCCCTGGTTTGGGTTGTACTTTTGGAAATTGTAAATTTGAAAAGTTTGGGCCCTGACGTGTATTTTGAATTTAAGTCGTATTATGATTACCCGATGTACTGGTTACATGTTAAGTGACTTGGTAAGTTCGAATGCTTCCGCATTGTTTGTATTCATGTTGCTCTCTTCGAAATGTTTAGTTCGGATTTAAATTGAATGGTATTGCTTGAGTCCTGGCGAGAGCTGGGCAGGCATCCGCGGATACCCTTTCGGTTCGCCTTAGGGAGATGTGGGGCGCCACACAATGCCCTTCAAAAACAACCAAGTGGTAGCTCAACAAAGAAACCGTAAAGCTGGAATTTTTGCTACACAAACTGAAATTCTTTGGAGACAAGTACAACTAGCATTTTCAAGCTCAAAATTACTAATAATACACTACCAAATCATGGCTAAACATTAACCATCATATGAGGACAGAAAATTTACTATAAAACTGAAATTCACCATACCCCTACTTAAAACCATAAACTTATCCACAAACTACACATTTAACCTCTCCAATCCACTAAAAGGAAATTTTCTAAGGAATTTACCTTGAAACTTGAGGAAAGATGATAGCTTAGGGTTTCTTCTACAAGAATCACTCCACCAAGACCTTTGTTCTTCCTTAGATAACACTCTTATGGAAGGGTTTGCGATTCTATCGGTTGAAACTCCAAATTTTAGCAAGAAATGGAAGGACAAATGAAGGTTCTCGCTTGGTTTTTCTCCTTACAAGGGCCGGCCAACAAGCTAGAGAAATGAAGATGATTTTGGTCAATTTTGATATTTAGTAAAGGTGATGAATAGTAGGTCAAAGTCACCCTTTAATGGTTCCATGACACTTGTCCTTTCCTATGCTAAATCTTATCCTTTTGTCTACCAAGGTTAATCTATCTAGATAACCTCCAATTATCTCCTAACACCTAGTAAATTAATCCCTTATGCAAAACTTAACCAAGTTGGCCGAAATTACAGCACTTAGTGCACTAGTGGGACCCACGTCTAATATACACTCCTAATACCTCATGAACTATCTTATACTAGGAAAATGATTTAAAACCTATATTTACTCATAAAAATATTTATGAAATTAATATAATAATGAAAATATAGAAAACGTGTTGAAAAAAGAAAATCATGTCTAGAAATTAAGAAAATTTTCGGGTTCTCACACAAGTAAACTCATATACATGATACTATTCATAGGATATCGAAAAACAAGTCATACTCAAGCAGACCGTAACATATGGTTTAGTAATCCAATAACCAGATAGATCATGCATCAATATACAGTAAAGAACACATTTACGTCAAAAGGATATAGGCTACACTCAGGTGCAGGTTGCACAGCTGCTTGTTCAATTCGTTGGCTCTCCGTCAACCAAAAAATTATAATGTCTGTAGATCACCGGTAAATGTCAATTTCCGTCCTCCAATCATCCCCCTGTCGGGCCCGAATGCCAATCAAGTACCCATGGTTTGTCAATCTTCTTAACCAATCCCTATACCGGCTCGATTCAATCAACTAGTCATGGGGTTGGGCTTGTAGCCTCAGGTATTCAAGTATTCATGATATGGCTTAAAGCCCCAAGTATTCATGAGTGGAGTCGTTGGTTGTCACCCAACGCTCTCGCAGGTAATGATCGGAGTAGTTAGTTGTCATCTAACGCTCCATCATGATTTCAATTCACGAGTTCAAGTCATGAGTAAACAAGTTAGGAACTTTGCCCTTTACCTAAGGTTGCCTAACTTACCCGACCGCCCTAAGGCTGGTCTCAAGCAAGAGATCCAATGAGAGCTCAGTTCAGGTGTTACCAACCTACATTCACGCATACGCATGAGTAACCCAAGTTCCAATGTGACAGCCCCACCTCTCCAAGTAAACACATAGTCACAGAAGGTCACAAAATAGTCAAATAAACACTGTACAGTAGAATAACAGTTTAATCACAGTTCAATTCAAGGATACGGGTGGCTTTCAAAAGCCAAAGATCCATTTGAGCTTGATCATAATTGCCTCCTGTTGACGCTTCGTCAACACTTGTATGCACAGTATATAAGATCCGTAGAACACCACTTTCACCAATCTCCGTCCACCAATCAACCCCCTACCAGGCTCGAACTCCATAAACAGTAGTTTGGTAATACTCGAGTATACCAGGAATTCAAGATTCCAAAGAAAAAGGATCAAGTCAAGGATTTTACCACTGGTGGTGCTGGGCAACACAACAAGCAAGCACAATGGCTATACTTTTCCAACGACCTCCAAATATCAGTCCCTAAGGTTTATCGGCCTTCTCAACCGAGCCCTTGCTGGCTTGATACAACCGACTCACCTAAGAGGTTGGGTACCCAAACAGTAGCAGTAGTTGATGGGATATCACCCAAGCAACTCAAACACAGTCATATATAGCGATATCACATCTCATAATAACAGTTTATAGAGCCTCAGTGGAAACAAGAGAGATTGAGTGCGATAAAGTACACGCTCGCTTCCATTTTTATCAAAACAGTGTTTGGCTCAAACAGTCGCTGTGAGAACCCGTAAATTTTCTTATTTTCTAGGGTTTATTTTATTTAATCACCCGTTTTTCTATAATTTCTCTATTAGGAAAATTTTCTAAATCATTTTTATGGGTAAATAGGATTTTTAAATTATTTTTCTAGTATAAGTTAGTTCATGAGATTTTAGAAGTGTATACCAAGCGTGGGACCCGCTAGTGCTGAAAGTTCGGTAAAATTTGGCCAGTTAGGTTAAGTTTTGTATACCGGGATTAATTTAACAGGTGTTAAGAGATAATTAGAGGTTACTAGATAGATTGCTGTGAGAGGGACAAAAGGATAGCCATGCATTAATGGAAGTGACAAGTGTCACTTGGTGATTAATTCTTGACTTTGACTACTATTCACTACTTTACCAATTAAATAAAAAATTACCCAAAAATCATCCTCATTTGCAAGCTTCTTAGCCGGCTATCTCCAAGAGAAAAGAAGAGAAAACTCCCAACTTTCTTGCTTCTAATCTTGCTCAATCTCCAAGTTCAACCGATTAAACTTGGATTTCTTCCATAAAACCTCTTAGTTTAGTGGTATTAAGGTTGGTTGTGAAGTGGTTTGGAAGACTAAGATGCTAGGTTGCTTCCTTTCTTGATTTGGTAAGGTGAGTAGCTAAGGAACCTCTCTTGTCTTCTCAATCATGTTGAATGAGTGGCTTTTGTGAGTTAAAGAGATGGTTTTAGGTGTTATTTCATGACTTTTGGTAGAAATTGGTGAATTTTTATATTTATTCATGATTTTTCTGTTTTCATATGATTAATATTGTTGGGCCATGGATGATGGCTTGGAATGGTTTAGAATGACACTTTAGAGCGTAAATTGTGGTTATTTGCGAAAAATTTCCGCATTGCACGGAAATTTTCAGAATTAGGGTTTGAATTTGGGGCTTTTCTAGGGTTTCTATGTAGCACTTGAATTGGCTTGGATTAAAGAGTTTTGTGACTCTAATAAAGTGTATTGAAGTGTTATGACTTGTACCGGTCTTGGTGATTGTATTGGGAAAGTATGGGTGGATACTTGTAGGTTGGAAACTTAGAATTTTAAGGGGAAATTCTGTCCAAATTGGAGGTTCTTGTGTGTTATTGGACTTGGGTTGTTTTAGGGGTAATTAGAGACCTTAGGGTTATCTAAACCCTTAGTGCCGAGTGTTACCTATTTTATTTGTACGTTTCTTTGATTTTACATTAGTGACTTGTAGCTTCAACTTATCACTCATAAGCGAGTCTCATTGTGCTTGTTTGAATGTTTTAGGGCGTGATGGTGGTCCAAGATGCTCGTCGGGTGGACAAGTGTGAAAATTCTCTTTGCTTGCTTGGTGAGTGTACTACTCACTTGTTTGTTACTATGTGGCATTGTTTTACTTGAAATTTGCTGCCTTGAATGCCTAGTTGTATCGTTGATATTGATTAAAGCGAGGGTGTACTTGATCACTCTCGCCCTTTATGTCTTATATGACTGTTTACTGTGTTACTGGACTGACACATGAAAATGCTTGAATTGGTGTCATTCGGACAAGTATCCAACGGCCATTACTGTTATCACTGAGCTCAACCCCATGGGTGGTCGGCTGAATCGAGCCGACGAGGGCTTGGTTGTGAAAATTGACGAGCCATGGGGACTGTTATATGGAATCTTGGAGTATGAGACTCTCGATTTCGGTATACTCGAGTATTATCAATTCTAAACTGTTTGGAGTTCGGGCCCGGTTGGGGTATGTGTGGTGGAAGGAAAGGGAGTAAAGTGGAGTCTACGTTTGGTTACACTTTGTACATTGACGGAGGGTCAATGAGATACGATCAAGGATAACAAGCGAGGAAAGGGGCTTTTGAGAGCCATCCGTTTCCTTTTACCACTTGTATTAATATGTGAATTTAGTTGGCTTTTATGGAATGACTTTGGAATGATCGGATTCATGCTTAATTGAACTTCCTTACTTGAGTGAAAGTACCTCATTGAGCGAAAGCTCATCCTATTCTCTTTTGTTTTCCCTACAGGGAATTGAAAACCTTTTCGGAAGGCCTTGGTACTTTGGTTGCTGAATTGAGCTTGATTAAACACATTTTGAATAGCTTTTCAATGTACAAAACCCTAGTTGGATTTAGATCCGACCTTTCTTTTGAGTTGTAAAATTGGAACCATACATGTATATATGTGTTTGGTATGTTAGTTGGGATTGCAGTTATGTGATTTCTTGGTTTACATGGTTTATTGATGTTTGTGCGGATTTCGGACAGATTCGGGTTTCAAACGACGAAAAGAAAAAATTAGCGGGAAAGGACAGGGTTGAATCCGGCCAGAAACTGGCCGGATTGCCCTGAGGAAATTGGAAATCCGGCCTTTGCTCTCTGGCCAGTATCAGGCCATGAATCCGGCCGGAAATCCGACCAGATTCCTGCCGGATTCTGACGTGTCCGGCACTGTTTATGTCGGCTCTGATTTTCATTTTTTTTATTTTGTGATTTTGACTTGTTGAAGCGCGCTCGTGTGTTCTGGAACATTTTAGACCATATTAAACTATCTCGTTAGTCCTGGCATGAGTTGGGTAGGTAGTCCGCTAACCCCTTTGGTTCGCCTTAGGGGAAGGTGGGGCTGTCACAGGTGGTATCAGAGCCTAGGTTTGAATTAGCCTGGGCGTGTTAGAAATGCTCGACTTGAGGTTTATACTTGGTTATTTCTTTAAGAGTCCTTAAGTTAACTACGCTTTTGGTATAGGATGGACGGACTTAGTGGGCCGAGTGGTAGCCCAGCCGGTGAGCTACCTCATGGAATGCTCCCAGTGATCAAGTATCAGATCCGGCCAAGAGGGGCCATCGTGCGTTGGAGCCCGGCTAACTGCCTCCGACGATGTGAGTGCCGCCACACCTACGTCTACCCCAACACCGTTGTGTTGGCCATGGTCGAGGAATGAAAGGGGCTGGCAAAGGATAACGCTAGGCTCGAGGCCATGGTAAACCAACTGAGAGCAGCCAACGAGAAGCAAGCCGAGCGGATTAAAGAACTAAAGTATGACGTGATCGAAGGTCAAGATAGGATGGACGACCTTTGCACTCAACTTGGGGAGGCACGTGAGCGTATGACCAAGAGGCTAGGAAGGTGAGGGTTCGAGCCGAGTCGATCTTGAACCTTTATGACGATTTGCTCGAGGAGGAGAGCGACGAGGCGTCGTGTACGGGGGCCGGGGCTGGAGGTGAATCCACCCTGTCGGGTGGGTCCACTAGCCCGACGACGGACTAGGCCGTCACTTTTGGAGTATTTTGGAGGCTTTTGACTATTGTATATAGGAAGGATAGGGAATGGTAGACTTGGGAGAGAACCTTAGCTGGCCATTTTTGTACGTTTGGACTAGCGATGTATATATATTACTTTTGATGATGCCGTTCTCTTGTGGACTGTTTTTGTTGTACTTGACTTGACTGGTTGTTAATATGTGCTTTGTTTGACTTTGTTTGGAATATATATATGCTTTATTGTAAAAGCTTTTGGGTTTCTTACTTACATGCATTGTTATTTTATTATTCTAGTTACGTTTACCTAGATCGAATAGACCCTATGAAGGGCACACGTAGTGGTCGAGAACGTGGGCGTGGGAGTAGGCAACCCACGTCGGACAGGGGCGCTAGGGAAACCTCGTCAGGACCCAACCCGGAACCTAGGGTCGATCCCAATGTTCAAATAGCTGCTGCCATGCAGCAAATGACCAATTTATTGGCCCAAGTTGTGCAACAACAGGGTCAAAACCCTAATCCTAACCCGAGAAACCCTGGCAACCATGTGGAGAGCGACGACAGGGCTCCTGAGAGATTCCAAAAGTTTGCCCCACCGAAGTTCATTGGAGGGCCCGATTCGGATGTCGCCGAGAGGTGGCTAGAGAAAATGGTGGATATTTTTGCTGCCTTGCACTACACCAAGGAAAGGCAGGTGACTTTCGCCGTCTTTCAGCTAGAAGGGGCGGCCCGTTCCTGGTGGAACGTCATCCGACAGAAGTGGGAACCGGAGCAAACGCCCCAGACTTAGGTGAACTTTATGCGAGAGTTCAATGCTAAATTCTTCCCTTCTCTAGTCTAGGAACGGAAGGAAGATAAGTTTATCCGACTTCGTCAAGGGGCCCAATCTATAGCGGAATATGAGAGCCAGTTCACCCGCCTATCCAAATTTGCCTCCGAGCTGATCATGACCGAGCAACGGTTAAAAGGCGCTTTATCCAGGGCCTGAAAGTAGAGATTCCGAAGGACCTCGCGGTGGCCCAAATTAATGCCTTTAGCAAGGCCGTGGAGAAAGCCCAATGGGTGGAGAGCGCTCGGTTACAAGTACGGAACTTCCAGGCAAAGAAGCGAGATTTTCTTGGAAGCAGTTTAGGGCAAGGGGATAAAGGTACCCCTTACAAGTTCGGACGGGTAGCCGGAGGTGGACGGCAGTTGGGAGTAGGCAAAGGGGCTTCGTCCAGGGGTGGCCCAGCAGGAAGAGGCCATGGAGGAAATTTTCAGAGGGATTCAGGTTCGGCGTCCCATGGACCTTGTGGGTACTGCGGAAAGCCAAATCATTCTGAGGATAACTGCTGGAAGAAATAGGGGAAATGTCTGCATTGCGGAAGCGCGGACCACCAGCTTGCCACCTGCCCGATTCTAAAGCAAGATGGAAAAGGGAGTCAGCAACCATCGAGGACCAACGCTGGACCAGCTAAGGGAGATGGGACGAAACCTAAGGTCGCGGCTCGAGTATGCTCGTTAGAGCCACAGTAGGTCCCAGATTCCTCTGAGGTCGTAGAAGGTACGATCCCTATATTCCTCCGCTTTGCAAAAGTTTTAGTAGATCCGGGTGCCACTCATTCCTTTGTTAACCCTAATTTCATGTGTGACATCGATATAAAACCTGCTAGTTTACCTTACGACCTAGAAGTTCGTACGCCTATGGGGATCATCGCTTGGTTGCTAGTATGGTGTATAAGGACTGCGAGGTTTGGGTAGGAGAGAGGAAGTTGTTAGGGGACCTGATTAGCCTATCCATCAAGGGGTATGATGTGATTCTGGGCATGAACTGGTTAGCTAGGTATAATGCCCAACTAGATTGTAAGAAGAAGGTGGTAGAATTCTGCGTTCCTGGGGAGGCGACCCTATGGTTGGATATCAGGGGAAGGTTAACCTCATCCGCCCTAATTTCGGGCATTCGGGCTCAAAAATTGTTAAATAGAGGGGCGCAAGGATTTTTAGCCTTCCTAATCAACACCCCTATGGATAAATTGAAGGTGGAGGACGTGCCCATAGTAAGGGAATACCCGGACGTGTTTCCTGATGAGTTCGTATCCTTACCTCCAGAAAGAGAGATAGAATTCAAGATCGACTTGCTACCGGGAACCTCACCTATCTCAAAAACCCCATATCGGATGGCCCGTGTGGAGCTTAAGGAGCTGAAATTGCAATTACAAGATCTTTTGGAGCGGGGGTTCATTCATGAGAGTGGGTCTCCAAGGGGAGCCGCTGTACTGTTTGTGAAAAAAAAGCACGGAAGTTTGAGGATGTGTATTGATTATCGAGGCCTGAATAATGTCACGGTTAAAATAAGTATCCACTGCCCCATATTGATGAGCTGTTCGACCAGTTGAAAGGAGCAGTGATTTTCTCAAAACTGGACCTCCGCCAGGGGTATTTTCAGTTATTGATCAGAAAGGAGGATATCCCGAAAACCGCTTTTAACTCGAGATATGGGCACTATGAGTTCGCAGTTATGCCCTTCGGACTGACCAATGCCCCTGCCGCCTTCATGGACTTATTGCATAGGGTTTTTAAGCCCTACTTGGATCGATTTGTCGTGGTCTTCATCAGCGACATCTTGGTTTATTCCAAGACACATGAGGAGCATGAGCAGCATTTGAAGATTGTCTTACAAACCCTAAGAGAGCATTAGTTATACGCCAAGTTCAGCAAGTGTGAATTTTGGCTGGAGAAAATTTCCTTTCTAGGGCACGTAATTTTTCAAGAAGGCATCTTGGTTGATCCGGTGAAAGTAGAGGTCGTGACTAATTGAAAGAGACCAGAAAACCCCACCGAGGTTCGTAGTTTTCTAGGTTTGGCGGGATGTTACCGGCGTTTCAACAAAGACTTTTCTACACTAGCCGGTCCTTTAACCGACCTGATGAAGAAGCATGGCCGGTTTGTGTGGAATGCCAAATGTGACGCGAGTTTTCAGGAGTTAAAGAAAAGGTTGACTATGACGCCTGTTCTAGTCCTACCTAACGGAGTTGACGGGTTTGCCATTTATACCGATGCATCACGGGAAGGTTTAGGGTGTGTGCTGATGCAGAACCGAAATGTGATATTTTTTACCTCTAGGAAGTTAAAACCCCACGAGCAAAACTACCCAACTCATGATCTGGAGTTAGCCGCGGTTGTTTTCGCTCTAAAGAAATGGAGGCACTATTTATATGGGGTAACATTCGAGGTGTACTCAGATCACAAGAGTCTTAGGTATCTTTTCTCCCAAAAGGAATTGAATATGATGCAGCCACGGTGGATGGAATTTTTGGAGGATTACGACTGCACCATTAACTACCATCTCGGAAAGGCGAACGTTGTGGTCGATGCCTTAAGTCGCAAGACTCAAGTAGTAGGGTTAATGATTAAAGAGTGGCATTTGTTAGAATCTGTTTGCGAGTGGAAACCCTGCCTTGGGAGTCATAAGGTGGTTTTTGGCAACATTAAGGTAACATCCACCTTATTGAAGCGGATTAAAGAAGCTCAAAAGAAGGATTCAATGGTGCAGAAATAGGGAGGAAAAGTGGAAAAAGGGGAATCAACTGACTTTAACTTTAGTCCTGAGGGTATTTTAAAATACCGGAACCGAGTGGTGGTGCCTAAAGATGAAGCGTTAAAGATGGAGATTTTAGAGGAGGCTCATCGATCCAAGTATACAATCCATCCGGGTAGTAGCAAGATGTATCAGGATCTAAAAGGAGCCTATTGGTGGGATAATATGAAGAAGGAAATCGCTCTGTACGTGCAGAAACATCTCATTTGCCAACAGGTTAAGGCAGAACACCAAAAACCATCGGGCTTACTACAACCTCTTGAGATACCTGAATGGAAGTGGGAGAACGTCACCATGGACTTCGTCTCAGGGTTGCCGTGAAGGCAACGAGGACACGATGCCGTGTGGGTAATCGTTGATCGATTAACCAAATCGGCTCATTTCTTGCAGGTAAACATGAAGTATTCCATGGACAAATTGGCTCAGGTGTACATGGATGAGATCGTAAGGTTACAAGGTGTTCCGGTGAGCATCGTCTCCGACCGAGATCCCCGCTTCGTATCTAGGTTTTGGCAGAAATTTCAAGAGACTCTAGGGACTAAACTCAATCTAAGCACCACCTACCACCCTTAGACGGATGGGCAATCAGAGCGAACAATCCAAACTCTCGAGGATATGTTAAGGACCTGCTTCTGGATTTTGGAGGTAACTGGGATCAACACATGACCTTAGTGGAGTTCGCGTACAATAATAGCTACCATTCGTCGATACAAATGGCTCCATACGAGGCACTGTATGGGAGGAAGTGCCGGTCACCGATTTACTGGGATGAAGTCGGTGAGAGAAAAGTCTTGGACCCAACAGCTATTCCATGGATGGAGGAGGCACGAGAAAAAGTCAAATTGATACGGTAAAGACTCCAAACGGCTCAAAGTCGACAAAAGAGTTATGCGGGCAATCGAAGAAAAGACTTGGAATTCAAAGTTGAGGACCGTGTTTTCCTCAAGGTTACATCGTTACGGAGCATCACGGCGGGTAGAGGAAAGAAATTGCAGCCGAGGTTCGTCGGACCTTATAAGATTCTCCAGAGAGTAGGTACGGTAGAGTATCGGCTAGAACTGCAACCGAGTCTCTCTAGAATTCATGACGTCCTCCACGTCTCGATGCTTAAGAAGTACTATCCCGACCCATCTCATATCTTACAACCGGTGAAAATTGAGATAGATGAATCGCTCACGTATGAAGAGAAGCCTGTACAGTTGCTTGACCGAAAAGTTAAGGAGCTGAGAAACAAACAGTAAAGATATTGTGGAGAAATAATGGGGTAGAAGAGGCTACCTGGGAAGTGGAAGAAGAAATGCAAAAGAAATACCCTGAACTGTTTGTGAATCAAGGTGAGAAAATTTCGAGGGCAAAATTCTTTTAAGGGGGAGAGAATATGAGAACCCGTAAATTTTCTTATTTTCTAGGGTTTATTTTATTTAATCACCCATTTTTCTATAATTTCTCTATTAGGAAAATTTTCTAAATCATTTTTATGGGCAAATAGGATTTTTAAATTATTTTTCTAGTATAAGTTAGTTCATGAGATTTTGGAAGTGTATACCGGGCGTGAGACTCGCTAGTGCTGAAAGTTCGGTAAAATTTGGCCAGTTAGGTTAAGTTTTGTATATCGGGATTAATTTAGCAGGTGTTAAGAGATAATTAGAGGTTACTAGATAAATTGGTGTGAGAGGGACAAAAGGATAGCCATGCATTAATGGAAGTGACAAGTGTCACTTGGTGATTAATTCTTGACTTTGATCACTATTCACTACTTTACCAATTAAATAAAAAATTACCAAAAAATCATCCTCATTTGCAAGCTTCTTAGCCGGCTATCTCCAAGAGAAAAGAAGAGAAAAATCCCAACTTTCTTGCTTCTAATCTTGCTCAATCTCCAAGTTCAACCGATTAAACTTGGATTTCTTCCATAAAACCTCTTAGTTTAGTGGTATTAAGGTTGGTTGTGAAGTGTTTGGAAGACCAAGGTGCTAGGTTGCTTCATTTCTTGATTTGGTAAGGTGAGTAGCTAAGGAACCTCTCTTGTCTTCTCAATCATGTTGAATGAGTGGCTTTTGTGAGTTAAAGAGATGGTTTTAGGTGTTATTTCATGACTTTTGGTAGAAATTGCTGGATTTTTATATTTATTGATGATTTTTCTGTTTTCATATGATTAATATTGTTGGGCCATGGATGATGGCTTGGAATGGTTTAGAATGACACTTTAGAGCGTAAATTGTGGTTATTTGTGGAAAATTTCTGCATTGTACGGAAAATTTCAGATTTAGGGTTTGAATTTGGGGCTTTTCTAGGGTTTCTATGTAGCACTTGAATTGGCTTGGATTAAAGAGTTCTGTGACTCTAATAAGGTGTATTGAAGGGTTATGACTTGTACCGGTCTTGGTGATTGTATTGGGAAAGTACGGGTGGATACTTGTAGGTTGGAAACTTAGAATTTTAAGGGGAAATTCTGTCCAAATTGGGGGTTCTTTGTGTTATTGGACTTGGGTTGTTTTAGGGGTAATTAGAGACCTTAGGGTTATCCAAACCCTTAGTGCCGAGTGTTACCTATTTTATTTGTATGTTTCTTTGATTTTATATTAGTGACTTGTAGCTTCAACTTATCACTCGTAAGCGAGTCTCATTGTGCTTGTTTGAATGTTTTAGGGCGTGACGGTGGTCCAAGACGCTCGTCGGGTGGACAAGTGTGAAAATTCTCTTTGCTTGCTTGGTGAGTGTACTACTCACTTGTTTGTTACTATGTGGCATTGTTTTACTTGAAATTTGCTGCCTTGAATGCCTAGTTGTATCGTTGATATTGATTAAAGCGAGGGTGTACTTGATCACTCTCGCCCTTTATGTCTTATATGACTGTTTACTGTGTTACTGGATTGATACATGAAAATGCTTGAATTGGTGTCGTTTGGACAAATATCCAACGGCCATTACTGTTATCACTGAGCTCAACCCCATGGGTGGTCGGTTGAATCGAGCGGGCGAGGGCTTGGTCGTGAAAATTGACGAGCCATGGGGACTGTTATATGGAATCTTGGAGTATGAGACTCTCGATTTCGGTATACTCGAGTATTACCAATTTTAAACTGTTTGGCGTTCGGGCCCGATTGGGGTATGTGTGGTGGAAGGAAAGGGAGTAAAGTGGAGTCTACGTTTGGTTACACTTTGTACATTGACGGAGGGTCAATGAGATACGATCAAGGATGACAAGCAAGGAAAGGGGCTCTTGAGAGCCGTCCGTATCCTTTACACCACACATTCCCCTTACCGGGCCCGAACACCAAGCAGTACAGAATTGGTAATACTCGAGTATACCGGAACCAAGCGTCTCATACCCAAAGATCCCAAAACAGTCCTCATGGCTTGTCAATTTTCCTCGACCAAACCCTTGCTGGCTCGAGTCAATTGACTACCAGTGAGGTTGAGCTCAGAGTTAACAGTAAAGGTCGTTGGATACACGTCCAAACGATACCAAATCAAGTACAATCAAGAGATTTTCAAGTGATACAGTAAACGGTCAAGTAGCCATAGAGTACGAGAGTGGTAAAGCACACCCTCGTCTCATCTAGCATAAACAATAATCACAAGTAGTCCAATCACAGATTCCAAGTACAATAAAGCCACGGAATAACAAACATGTGAGTAGTACACTCACCAAGTCAAACAAAGCAATTTCACAAGTTATCACCCGACGTGAGCCTCGGATCACCGGCACGCCCTATAACAGTCAAGAAAGCACAATTGAGACTCGGTCACGAGTCGAATACCTCTTAAATGAACTATTAAGGTAAAAACCAAATATAGCTTGGAAATGAAAAATATGTAACATTTAGGGTTAAAAATAGAAACAAACCCCAAAACCTTCCATTTCTATCCAAGCTCAACTCAAAATCACAAGAATCCAATGTCCTACACATTTGGATATCATTTCCCCTAAAATTTCAGCTTTTCCACCCTACAAACAACCATTAAAATGCATCCAAAACAACCACAAGCACACAAACAATTCATAGGCCATTCAACACACTTCATTAGGATCACAATACCCCTCAATCACAGCCAATTAGAAGCTCAACAACCAACCCTAAAAAAACCCCAAATTAGAAACCCTAAATCTGAAATTTTCCGCACAAGCTGAAATTTTCTTCAAATAACCGTAATTAACGCACAAGAGATTCATTTAACACAATTTAGAGCCGTCAATTCAAGGCCAACCATAACCATCATATGAAAACAGAAAATCCCCAAAAAATCAGAAATTTAGCAATCTCCACTTTAATCCATGAAATCTTCCATAAAATAACCTAGTTAGCTGCCATAAGTCACCAATTTACCATGATTAGGACCAAAGATTGAGTTTCCAAGCAAAATACCTTAACTCCTCAAGAAAGGTAGTAGCTTAGGGGTTTCTCCTTCAAAACAACTCCACCAAGACCTTCAAACTCCCTTAGCAAGTCAATTTTGTGGACTAATTCAAGAGTTAATCGGTTGGATTTCAAGATTTAAGCAAGAATGGAAGATGAAAGGTTGAAGCTTTCTTTTCTTTTCTCTCGAGAGAGGTTCGGCCAAGATGGTATGAAAATGAAGATGATTTGAGTCAAAATTGAGCTTTTTGTAAAGGTAAAAAAAAGTTAGGCAAGAAAACTCGAATAAGAAAGTGACACTCGTCACTTTGTTTTTGCTTAAGATTATTTTCTTGTCTCCCCATGGTTAATGTGACGCCCCGAAAAAAAATGAGTTTGAGAACCCAGAAATTTTCTAATTTTCTAGGGTTTATTTTTTTTTAATCGCCCGCCTTTTCTACATTTTCTTGATTAGAAAAATTCCCCAGATAAAGTTTATGAGCAAAGATAGTTTTAAAATGATTTTTCTAGTATCGGTTAGTTTTTGAGAAATTAAGAGTGTATTTTGAACGTGGGACCCGCAAGTGCGGTAAATGCATTGTATTTTTGACAACTTGTTGGAATTTTGTATTAAGTGATATTATTTTACAAAGTGTTAAGATATTTGTATTGGAGACACAAAAGGATAGAGTTGCATTAAAAAGGGTGACAAGTGTCACCTTGTTATTGAAGGTTGGACTTTGACATTTGACCATCTTACTACCTTTACCAAATAAGTACCAAATTGATCCAAAATTACCTTCATTCTTCATCATCTTGGCTGAGCTTCACAAGGAGAAAAGAAAGGAAAGCTTTCATCTTACTTCTTCATTTCTTGCTCCAATCAAACAATTTAACCGATTAAACTTGGATGCCCTCCATAAAACCTCTTAGTTTAGTGGTATTAAGGTTGGTTGAGAAGTGGTTTGGAAGACCAAGGTGCTAAGTTGCTTCCTTTCTTGAGTTGGTAAGGTGAGTAGCTAAGGAACCTCTCTTTTCTTCTCAATCATGTTTAATTAGTGGCTTATGTGAGTTAAAGAGATGGGTTGATGGATTATATCTTGATTTTGGTTGAATTGGTGAAGTTTTATAATTATTGGGGATTTTTCTGTTTTCACATGGATATGATTATGAGGTCATGTATGATGATTGGAAATGATGTTTAAGGACTCTATGAGGTGGAAAAAGTGGTCAATTGCAATCAATTTCTGTTTTGGAAGAAATTTCAGAAAATTAGGTTTTGTGAAGGAACATTCTGCCCGAATTTTTAGCTCCTAGTTAGAGGCCGAATTTGTGACAGCCCCACTTCTCCCAAGGGCGAACCCAAGGGTATCGGCGGGCCGCCTGCCTAGCTCGCGCCAGGACTCAAAACTTAAAACAATCAAAGCCAGAAAATTCAAAAGAGTACTATAATTACATTCTCCAAAAGTATCGAGTCAAACCACCAAAACAAAAAAACAAACATCCTAACTGTTCAACTATTACAAGCCAATCTTACTATACTAGTATACGAGCCAAAAGTCCCCGCGTCGGCCCCTGCTAAGGAAAACAAAAGGAATGGGGTAAGCTATATGCTTAGTAAGTAAACAGGGGCGAAAGCATAAATTTCACGTAACAGTTACACAATAAGAGTAAAGCAAAAGCAGAAAAGTAACATCACATAATAAGGATACAGGTGGCTCCAAAGCCAACTCATGTGCCATGCGGGATCTCCTGCCGACACTCCGTCGACTGCAAATAATAGTCCGTAGAACTTCACTTGTACACCCACCGACACCTTATCACCCTCACTGGCCAGTCACCTCACAAACTTGCCCGGGCGAACGAAATCACAAACTTGAGCTTGAGTCACAAGCTCGGGTCACAAACTTGGTCACCTTCTCGGTGAACCGGATTTACAAAATTGGTTCATAACATGAACCTACAAACTTGGTGACCTCAGACTAAGTTGGACTGCCTTCGACCAAGCCCTAACCGGCTCGAATAGTCCAACCAGGTCAAGAGTTCGCCCCAAACTCACAAACTTCACAAAATTATTCAAAATCACAAACTCTGCAAACTTCACAAACTTTATTCGAAAGTCGCCCCGAGCCACAAGCTCAAGGGTTTTGGTTCCAAAAGGTTCATATACATATGCCATGTACAGATATGTGCGCAAATTAGGGTCTAGGTCGAGTGCGATAAAGTACACCCTCGCCTAGGTACCCTCTTCATACAAATCGAAACACATAAGCAACGAACACACAAAAGCGGCCTGAATACTTACTCAAAATACCAAAAGTAGTACAAAGGCGGAATTCACTTTGTGTGTTGGCTAGTAGTGGGCCCCACCGGCTCCGCCTAGCTCACCACTGTCTGAAATCGAAGATTATGTCACAATATATCACAAACGGCAACTAACGTACTTAAAACAAGCAAAACGGCAAAATTGGCACGCGCAAGTGCGGAAACGACAAAAATGGCACACGCGCGCGCGCGGAACGGCAAACGGGACGGCCAAATCTGCCATCTCAAACCGTTTTGGTCAAAAGTTAGGCTAGGAGTGTCGGATCAAGGTACATGAGGTACCGTTGCGAAGCTAAGAGGAAGGGCTACAACTTCCCTTTAGACATCTCAACCCAGATCTCAATAGATATAGGTAAAAAAATGCACGAAATTGTGCCAGCTGTTTCATTGCGAGTTACCAAACAGGCCCTGTTTACAAGGCCGTAACTCATGGCTCAGAAATCGAAATCAAGAAATTCCAAAGGCGTTAGAAAGCTGGGACATAAGGCTAAAACTTTCATGTTTTGGCCAAGACCTGAATCCATTCAGAACAGAACGAAAATCGAGTGCCAAAATACCCGTCAGAACTGTCCAAATACCGGGCAGTTCTGACGATCGATATTGTTTTGATCAAAACCGGAGCTACGGAACTCAGATTTCAACGTACTTTATACCGTTTCGAAGCTGAGACCAAGATCTAAATTTCTTATGAAGGAGTTGACACCCAAATCGTACTGTATCAAAACCGAAAGATCACGGGCAGAAGCTAAACTAAAAGACGTACCAAATCTGATGTTCAAAACAGGCTTGAGCATTTCATCTATAACTCATGATACACTAACCCGTTTAACCTGAGATTTTACAGGCATACACAGGACTCAAGGGGCTACAATGTTGAAGAAGGCTACTCAATCTAGTTTCGAGTGCAACCAGGTCGAAAGTGCAATATACTATACCAGAATCGCAAAAACAGATTCACAAAACGTATTCTAGTGCAAACATCATAACTCAGCCTACACAAGTCCAAATCCAGAAATTCCAAAGGCATATGGTAGCTAATACATCAAGATACATTTCATTAGAAGACCATAACAACTAATTCTGAAGCAATACCAGCCAAAACAACCAATTACAAGTGCAGTTTTCACATTCTGATCAACCCAGAATAGCAACAGTAAAATCGACATATCTCACTCTACACTACTCCAAATGACCTGAAATTTTACAGGCACCTCAAACACATCAATACCTACAACTTTCATGTTTTAAGCAAAGGCCAATTCGGCCTCTAAGTAGGAGATGTAAAACCGGACAGAAAAGGGGGTGGTGAAACCCTAAGTTGCTGAAATTTCCTCCAAATCCAAAATTACTTGCAATTATCACTCATTTGCACTTACTAGAGTCATTACCCCTCATTCCCAATTATCATACATAGCCACATCATAGTGATCATATGCAACCAGCAAAAATTCCAAATAAATAGAAAACTTCATCAATCTTAACTAAAATCAAGAAATAGTCCACAAAATCACACTCATAGCAACCACAAGTCATTTATTAAGCATCTTTAGATAGAAGAGAGGGGTTCCATAGTCACTTACCTTAGAACCAAAGAAGAGAGACCACTTAGCACCTTAAGCTTCCCAAACAACTCCACACAACACCTTACAAGCACTAAACTAAGAGGTTTTATGGAAGGAATTCAAGATTAAACGGTTAAGTTGTTAATTTGGGCAAGATTGTGACGACCCCACCTCCCCCTAAGGCGTACCAAAGGGTTCGGCGGACCGCCTGCCCAGCTCTCGCCAGGACTCACTCACTATCTTAATCGAGTCACGTACACACATCCATGAACCATAAATAACATTCCCAATTCAAGCTTATAATTTACATTAATAGAAATCGAGGTACAAAGTCTCAACACACCCAACTAGTTCAATACGTATACAATCCAAGTACAACATGTTCCATTCGAGGAATAGCGCGAGTACAAGACCAAAAAGTCAAAAGTCAAAACAAAAGGCTACGCTAGTCTTTTACAAGTCTCACGCGTCACTCGTACCCCTGAAAGGAAAACAAATGGAGTGGAATGAGCTAAAAGCCCAGTGAGGTTCCAAATAGCAAATTGACCATTGTTTATAAGTACGAGTTTTCGATATAGCAAAGTAACGAGCATAAAGTGTTCATAAATGTGAATAGTAACACGTCAAGTAGCAATCTTGAAATGAGCAAATGTAGAAGTTTTTCAAAAGAAACAATAATCCAATAAACAATAAGTATTCCAAATCATAAGGATACGGATGGCTCTCAGGAGCCAAATTCCCCTTTTCATTACCAGGAGCTTGATCACGTAGTAGTTGACGCTCCGTCAACTTTCAAGTAAGTAACCAATCCAGTAGAACACCACTTAAACGACTCTCCGTCCACCGTTCAACCCCCAGCTGGGCCCAAAATCCTCAAGAACACGGGTGGTAATACTCGAGTATACCGATTAGTCGAGGAGATATCACTCCACTCGACAATACAAGAGACCCAGGGTTCGTTACCCAATCGACCAAGCCCTTGCCGGCTCGACTAGAGTAACTCGCCACAGGGTTTCTGGAATTCCAGGAAGTGCGCGCATCATAATCAAGTATATCAAGTCAATTGCAACAATAAACAAGTATATCACATAAGGGCAAGTGCGATAAAGTACACTCTTGCCCTTACAATTCACGTATATAACATGTAATCAGATTGGTCACGTATCAAGTTCAATTCGGTATTTGAAAGCACTCACCCAAAAGATATAGTGCTACTGGTCACTTTCAGGTTATACTCCGAGTTCGGAGTCCAAATCTGCGATAAAACTCAATTTGAGAACTTTGAAACATGATTAGAGTTCGAAACTTAGACGTTTCGTTCAATAAGAATCAAGAAATGAAAATTCACTTGGAGAATACTCGTGAAATACTCGCTCACTTTTTAAATGATAAAACTTTGTAACATTTATACTTGAAATGGTCATGCGAGTCGAAAGTACAAGGAAATCGTACTTTGAACAATCATTATTTCATTTCTCAAGGGGTACAAGTTCGGCCAAGTCCTTATTTATATATCTTGGGACAAGAAGACTTAAGTACTCTAGATGGTTCAAGCAGTAATCACTCTTAACTCATACTCAAGTTGCAAAGATAGTTTTCTAGACCTCGAGTAAAAATTTGAGCAGCATGCCCTTTGTGTTTACCTAATTTCCAGCCATTTAGGCTTCATTATTTTTCTTCAACAACATCCCAACATCATACAAATCAGCAATTTATGTCAAGAGCCGTTCCATAGGCTCACAATATCATAATAACAAGAATCGCATTAAGTACAAGTGCAGAAATTTAACTTAGTACAAGACAGATTTGACGTACAATTGCGGAAATAACATATCCGAGGCTACGCTTATTGGATTGAGGCATAACCTATGCCGTTTCGAAGCTAAGACACAGGGCTACAATATTCATGAAGGTCACTTAGTCCAGTTTCTAATGTAACTTGGTCAAATTCTCGGATTACTAAACCAGAAACCAAATCGTCGGCTGTTTAAACGCAGAACACTGTAATGGACAAAACTCAGTGTACACAAGTCCGAATCAGGTGTTCTTAGAGGCATTTTAAAGCTACTTCAGAGCACTACAACTTTCATGTTTTGGTCCAGAGCTAAATCAGAATGGATCCTGGTCAAAAATCGTGATAAACTGGACTCAACTGCTGAAACGGACTGCTGGGAAATACTTAGAACAGTAAGGGTATTTTGGACTTTTCACGACCTACGTTGCTCCGATTGAGCTGAAATTTTACAGGCACCTACAAAATACCATTCTCTACAACTTTCCTTCTTTGACCCAAGGCCAATTCGGCCTCTAACACACCGATACAAATTCGGACAGAATGCTTGGGAAATTTTCCAGAAATCTGAAATTTTTAGCTCTAAGTGTAATTTCCTCAAATTTCTGGTTCTAATCACCACTAAACAACCTTATATAACCTTAATTGCAACATTTACACATCATACATCACATTGAGCAGAAAATCAGAACCCCTAGTTCATCAAATAAATTGGGGAAAACCTCTAAATCATGCTAATCATCCATGATTCCACCACTATAATCAAACTACTAACTTAATTTAACAAAATCAAAAGCAAAACTTAGAGAGATGAGTTCTCTTACCTTGGTTAGAAGTCTCTAAAAGCAGCCCCAAGCTTTCCTTTTCCAAACTTTCACCACCAAACACTAACTAACCACTCAAAGACAAGATTAATCGGTTTCTTTTGTTTGATTTCTCACTTTGTTGGTGGATTGAAGAAGAAATGGAGAAGAGTTTTGTTTTTCCTCTCTTGTTCTTACTCTCTCTCTCTCTATGCTCTTAGCAGCAGAAAATGAAGAGAAATGAAGCTGATTTTTGTCTTATAAGGAGTAAGAAGGTTAGAGTTAATTAAGACCACAATTTGGCTAACACTTGGACAATTCTTAGCCACTAATTTTTCTCTTTCTTCCCCTTGCTTCTTAGCCACAAATTTCGGTCCTTCTTAGCTGAATATAAGAAGATATTTTGGCTTAAATATCAATGAGCTTGTGGTGCAAGAAAGTGGTAGTCCAGTGGTGCGTTCAAACGGTAGTGCGCGGGACCCGCCGGTTCGCGCCGTTTTTCTTAAAAACTCACGTACTAGGGTTTTTACTTCCCATTCACTAACCTTATCTCATTGCTACTAGTCACATATTATTTCTCACTTAAAAGTCACTTTTAATCATCAAATTGATCCTCGGCCAGTACCGGAAATTTATCCGGCGGAAAAATCGCAAAACCCTAATTTTGCTCAAATCTTGAGACCGAAGTATAAAACCCTATTTCCAGGTTCATCTGCACTTATTGTTGAACAATTGGGTAGTAGGGCCTTAATAAATAATAATTTTCAAATAAAAGGAAATTTTTTTAAGAAAACGTGAGGAATTTACAATTTCAATAATTAACATTAGAATCTCTAGTAAAATATGAAAGATTTAAGAAACCGTTTAGTCACAAGTAAACTAGGGTTTTTTTGATTAAAACATTAGGGTTTCTAGTCGTTTAAAACGAAATAAGGTTTTAAATCAAACCCGAAGAAATATACTTTAATATTTGCTTCACAAACAACCTCCTAATATTCGGGATGTTACAAAGATTAGAGCAAGGAATTGAGAGAGGTTTTCTTCCTTCTTGCAAGAGAGAGGGCCGGCCAAAGGTAAGAGGAAAATGGTGATTTTTGGTTAATTTTAAGATATTTAACCAATTGGGTCAAAAGTCAAAAAATGGAATAGTAAATCTTATTGTAAGAGTTAATCTTATGGTGACACTTGTCACCTTTTATGAAATATCTACCTAACTTTTCTCTCTCATATCAATCCAAATTGCAATCTCTACTTATCTCTTAACACCCGGTAAATTAAACCCAGTATTCGAAACTTAACCTAATCGGCCGAAATTTTCCGAACTTTTCGCACTCGTGGGTCCCACGTTCGATATACGTTGTTAATTTCTCAAAAACCAACTAATACTAGAAAAATCATCTAAAAACTCCATTTACTCAATAAAAATTATCTGGGGAATTTTTCTAATACAGAAAAATGTAGAAAAGACGAGTTTCCAATCTTAACCGGAAATTAGGGTTTTTGTTCACTTCGGGTTTCTAACCTTCTTAAACTTAATTAATCTATACAAAATGGATTAAATCCTATACTTACCCACACTAAAACACACATTAACATAACTAACTTTAATCACCACTCAAACTTGTTCGAATACAAAACTAGGGTTTAAATCTTACTCCCTACTTAGGGTTTTCGAAATACTCACAAAACCAAACGTTACCACCCAATTAATGAATATATCAACGTAGAACGAACTGGGGCCTCACAGAATTGGCCTTGGCTTAAAACATGAAAGTTGTAGGGAATGACATTTTAGAGGTGCCTACAAAATTTCAGGTCAATCGGAGTAGTGTAGAATGAGAAAAGTCGAAATTACTATTGTTGTTCTGGTTTTACCCGAATGTAAGAATTGCGCCTGTAATTGGTTGTTTTGGCTGGAATTGCTTCCGAATTTGTGAGAACCCGTAAAACCCTAATTATTTTCCTAGGGTTTATTTCCCCTTAATTGCATGTTTTATGCATTTTCTGGCTTAGAAATATTTTCTTAGTGGATTTTATGAGCAATTATAGTTTTAAAATGATTTTCCTAGCATTGGAGAAATTTTAGAAAATTAAGAGTAAATAGTGGACGTGGGACCCACTAGTGCGAAAAGTTCGGAAAAATTCGGCCAATAAGGTTAAGTTTCGGATACTGTGTGAAATTTATCGGGTGTTAAGAGATAAGTAGAATGTGTGAAGTGATTGATGTGAGAGGGAAAAAGAAAGATAAGAATGCATTAATGAGTGTGACAAGTGTCACAATATGGTTGGTTGTGACTTAAGAAACACTATTCACCTTTTGACAATTTTTTTTGACTTTTACCACTTGAGTTAAATATCTCAAAAATTACAAAAAAATTCACTCTTCCCCCTTCCCTCTTGGCCGGCCACCTTGAAGCTCAAAAGAAGGAAAACTCTTCCAAATTCTAGCCTCCATATAGCTCAAATCTTCCAAGAAAATTACTTAAACTAGTTTCTACTCCATAAAATCCTATCTTCTAGTGCTAGTAAGGGTTGTAGTGAAGTTTGTTTGAAGAGCTAAGTGTCCAACACCTCTCTACATCTCTTGTTTCTTGGTAAGTTATGCTTGAACACCCTACTACCTCTAATAATGGTTATATGATGCTTAGAAGTGGCTTGAGTGTTTGAGAATGTGATTTATCTCTTGATTTGGCTTGTTTTGGTGAAGTTTTTATTTTATTGGGAATTTTTCTGGTTTAATATGATCTTGATGTTGGGGGCTTGTATGATGAATTGTAATGGTTGGAAATGACTCTAGTGAGTGTGAATTGTGGTTAAATGCAATCAATTTTGGATTTGGTGTGAAAAATGGAAAGTTAGGGTTCATAAAATCCCAATTCTGTCCGGTTTTATATCACTGGGTTAGAGGCCGAATTAGACTTTGCTCAAAACATGAAAGTTGTAGGTATTGATGTGTTTGAGGTGCCTGTAAAATTTCAGGTCATTTAGATGAGTGTAGAGTGAATTATGCCGTTTTTACTGTAGCTGTTCTGTTTTGATCAGAATGCGAAAACTGCGATAGTAATTGGCCCTTTTGACTGGAATTGGTTTGGATTTTGAAGTTGATGTCTTCTGATGAAATGTATCTGGATGTCTTAGCTAACTTATGCCTTTGGAATTTCGGCATTTGGACTTGTATAGACTGAGATATACCGATTACAGTTTTCTGTGTTTTGCAAACCTGTTTTGGTGATTCTGGTTTAGTGTTTGGCATTTTTGACCTAGTTGGGCCAGGAACTGGATTGAGTGACCTTCTACGTTGTTGTAGCCCTGTTTCATAGCTTCGAAATGGTGGGTCTTGCACCCCCATCCGATAACCGTAGTGAAAGTGGTGTCATTACCGCATTATGAGGTCAAATACGTTTTTTTGTTAAGGCCTAAGTTAAAGCCATTTCTTAATTTCTGGTTACCTATGATGCTTATATATGCATATGAAACCTTATTGGGGTTGTGGTTGGCATTGGTTTATGACTCGTTATCGAGTCTCTTTTAGGGCTTGCTTTCATTTCGGTTGTTTCCTAGTTAACTTTTGTACTTGTACCACTTTGAGCCTAGTGAACGGTTTTTGGGAAATGAGATGAATTTTTTGTGAGATGTTGGGACTGATTTGAGGATAGAATGAAGCCTTAATGGCTGGAAAAGTAAGAAATTTAGGGGAAGTGCTGCCCGATTTTCTAGGCCGTTTGGTTCCTTTAAGTTGGGTTTGCCTTTTGGTAGAATGAAAGGCTTTTGGGTTGTTTGCGCCTAGGTCTTCATGCTACCTTTTCGTTTCCAAGAAAATCATGTTTTGCACCCTTGCATTAGTAATTATTTGGCGAGGCATACGACTAGTAGTCGAGCCTCACATGTGCATTCTGTTTACTCGATTCTGGAAGTAAAACCTTCAATTGGTTTATTTTGATTATTTTAGGGTTTCTTGGCGATTAAGGCCAATCTGAAGTGAAAACTTTTGAAGTTGAGCCGGTGAGTGTACCACTCCCCTCCATTGCTGTTTAACTTGATTTTTGCTCTGCAATCTGTTTAATTGTTGGAGACGAGGGTGTACTTTATCACACTCGTTCTCTTGTCTGTCCATATGCCAATTTTGAGTGCCTATCTGAATCTGCTATCTGAATCTGCTATTCTGTATCTGTATCTGAATCTGTTATCTGTGTCTGCATCTGTTCGGATTTCTATGACCTATGAGCTCAATCCTGTGGCTAAGTTATTCGAGTCGTGCCGGCAAGGGCCTGGACGATTAGATAACGAACCACGGTAGTCTGTTCGGGGATTTTGGGTATTGAGACCCTTGATTCCGAGTATACTCGAGTATTACCATTTCTGTTCGGTTACGGTGAGCGGGCCCGGTAAAGGGGTGTTTGGTGGACGGAATTCGGTGTAAAGAGGGGTCTACGGACGCATTGGTTCTATATATGTTGACGGAGAGTCAACCGATTTGGATCAAGTACGGCGCTGGAAATTTGGCTCTTGAGAGCCACACGTGTCCTTCTGATTTGAATCCTTGATTCCTTTGCTTTACATCTAGCATGTGTATCTGATTTTGTAAAATGTGAAATGCCATGATTTTTCTGCTATATGTTTGGTACCTCATTGAGCGCAAGCTCACCCCTTTCTGTTCCTTTTGTTTTCCTTACAGGAAAATAAACCCCTTTTGGTCTGGATTTGACAAATGGCTGCCAAATTGAGCTAGTCGAACATATCTTTTGTATAGCTCATGTATTAAAACCCTAAGTGTACTTTTGGGGGCGTTTTCTCTTTTGATTTGGCAAACCATGTGTATATATTAACTTTTGAAAACTTTTGTATGTCATTTTGATTTGTAAACGCTAAAGTTCATATGTGAATGTTTGTTAGCTATTTCGGTTGGGTTCTGACGGGTCGGTTACTATTCATGGCTGACTCCGGATTTCATTTTTTTTATTTTGGGTTATTTTACCATTTTGACTTGTTTACGCTCGTTTGTAAGTTCCGGATCGCTATAGATAGTTCTGGTCTGCATCGTTAGTCCTGGCGAGAGCTGGGCAGGCAGTCCGCTCACCCCTTTGGTTCGCCTTAGGGGAAAGTGGGGCTGTCACAGAATTGGTTGTTGAGGCCTTCTGATGAAATTTATCCCTGTTTCTTAGCTTTCAGCTGGTTTTGGAATTTCTGGATTTGGACTTGGATAGCCTGATTTATGATGTTTCCGCTAGAATGCGATCTGTGAATCTGTTTTTCCGGTTCTGGTGTAGTTTCTTGCATTTTTTACCTGGTTACACTCAAAACTGGGTTGAGTGACCTTCTGCAATATTGAAGCCCTATCTCTTAGCTTCGAAACGGTGGGTCTTGTACCTTCATCCGACAATCGTAGTGCCTTTGGTACCATTACCGCAAAATGACGTCAAAACCTATTTTTCTGGTTTTGAGCTTAACTTTCATTTCCGAACTTTTCCCTTACTTGACTTGCACTAGTACTACTTGGAGCTTGCTGAATGGCTATTGGATGAACTTGTTGTTGTGTGTGTACCTTTGGGACTGGCTGAAGAAATAATGAAGCCATGATGGCTGGGAAAGTAAGCAAATTTAGGGGAAGTGCTGTCCGAAGTTTTAAAGGGTTTGATTGCTTTGAGTTTGTGATCTAAGACTTGGATTTTAGCAAGGCAATGTTATATGATGGATGATTTCTGAGCCATGGAGGTGAGTGACCTCAAACTATTTCTGAAGTTATTTATGAACCGTTTCCTGCATTATTTACTTTTGAACTGTTTCCAAAGTTACTTTTGTACCGTTTTCTTGCATTATTTACCTTAAACTATTTCCAAAGTTACTTTTGAACTGTTTTCTTGCATATCATGCGTGCTTGCATGTGAGTGTTCCTTATTTGCTATATTTTCTTGACTTCATGACTTGTATTATTGATTGATAACGTGTTAAGTGCTTTGAATGATTTCCAAAACGAGCTTTCTAGGCGAGTGTGTACTTTATCGCACTTGACCTAAATAACTGTGCAATTTTCAAGGATTTAATTATTGAAATACTAGTTGCGCATGATGTAAGCATTTTGGCCTGAACTGGCCATTGCCCCTTGTTACCGGTCGTCTCGAGTCAGAAACGGTCTCGGTTGGGCGATTAGGGACTTGGGTGAACGTTTGGTATACTCAAGTATTACCTTTGTAGGTTGGTGGAGTCTGGTGAATGAAATGAATGACCAAATGAGCGAGGGGTTTATTTATAAAAGAAAAGAAAATGCATTTTTCAAAAGTTTGAAGGAAGGAGGAAATGTCAGGAGAACGAACGTATCTTTTTCATGAATGTTACTATCGCTTTCCATTGTAAATGTTTCTTGAATTATTGATACTCCATATTTACTGTTTTGCAACTGTTGTAGTTGTTTCTGGACTTATCATTTGATTTATGACATCATTGATATATGACATCATTGAAATGAACTATTGTGAAACCGATTTGATTACTGATTTTTCTGGTTACTCGCTGAGCTTCTAGCTCACCCCAAAAAAATATTTTATTCCCCTCCATAGGGCTCAAGGCGAAGGAAGGGCTTGTTGTGCTTATTCACGTGAATGGATGGCCTATATTTTGTACAATTTGGATTTGGAATCATTTTATGTATAGTTGGAAATTGTTTTCGCTTCACTTATGACATGTAATTATTGGAGACTTGGATGTGTAATTGTGGGAACATTTGATGTAATATTTGAGATTTATATTGTAATATATTTGAGGATTGTAGTGATCGACTGAGTCCCGGCGAGAGCTGGGCAGGCGGCCCGCCGAACCCTTTGGTTCGCCTTAGGGGGAGGTGGGGCCGTCACAGTTAATCCATCTAGGTAACCTCTAATTACTTCCTAACACCTAGTAATTAAATCCCTTTGTGTAAAATTTAACCTAATTGGTCGAATTTTTCTCACTTAACGCACTAGCGGGCCCCACGTCCAATATACACTCCAAATTTCTTAAGAACTAACTTATACTAGAAAGCAACTATAAGAAAGAAAAAATAAAATGTGTGCACAGGAATAAAATAATGCCTAAAATAATTTTTTTTCTGGGTTCTCACAGGTGTACTCGTATCTTCTTGTCTCATGCTACTTCCAGGAATAGCTCTTTTCTTCGCCTGAAAGGTTTTAACTTGCAACCTCGCGCTTTCAACTCGTTGAGTTTTTTCCACCGTGTCACTGAACGCACTTAGTTGCGCTACAGCCAGATCCTTCTAAATCTCAACATTTAAGCCCTAGACAAAACACTTAATCCTCCTTTGCTCAGTTACAATTAGCTCAGGAGTGAACTTGGACAACCTGGTAAATTGACTCTCATATTTGACAACAGTCTGAGCTCTCTGGCGAAGCCTAATGAGCTCATATTCTTTCTTTTCTTGAATTAGGGGTGGGAAATACTTCGCGTTGAACTCTATCATGAAGTTCGCCCACGTTCTCGGTGTTTATGCTCTTTTCCATTTCAATCTTATTACATTCCACCAAGAACGGCTGCTCTCTCCAGTTGGAAGACAGCAAATGTCACTTGTCTTTCTTCCGTATAGTGCAATGCCGTAAAAATATCAATTTTCTTCTCTAGCCACCGCTCGGCCACATCAGGGTCTAGTCCTCCAAGGAATTTCGGTGGGGAGAACTTCTGAAATCGTCATGTGCTGGATAGCGGCGACTACTTGAACATTAGGATCCACTCCAGGTTCGCGATTGGGTTCAGGCATTGGTTCCCGATTCCCCTCTTCATTCGAGGGTTGCCTATGTCCATGACCCCGGCCTCGTCCACTACGCGTTCCTTGTGACGCCTCGAAAAAAAAAAGAGTTTGAGAACCCGTAAAAACCCTAATCTTTTCCGAGGGTTTTATTTCCTTTAAATAGCATGTTTTCTACATTTCCTGGTTTAGGAAATTTTCTTGAAGAATTTTTATGGGTAATTATAGTTTTTAGATGATTTTTCTAGCCTTGGAGAGTTTTTGGAAAATTAAGAGTGTATAATGGACGTGGGACCCACTAGTGCGAAAAGTTCGGAAAAATTCGGCCAATTAGGTTAAATTCCGGATACTGTGTAAAATTTATCGGGTGTTAAGAGATAAGTAGAGTGTGTGAAATGATTGATGTGAGAGAGAAAAGAAAGGATAAGATTGCATTTATGAGTGTGACAAGTGTCACCATTTCATTTGATTTGACTTAAGAGTTACTATTCATTTTTTTGACTTTTGACCAAAATTGGTTAAATATCTAAAAATTTCACAAAAAATCACCATTTTCTTACCTTGGATGGCCGGCCCTCTTAGCTCAAGAAGGAAGAAAGCTTCTTCAATTTTCAAGCTCCCAATTAGCTCAAATCAACCAAACCAAGGGTTTGAATTAGTTTTTACTCCATACAATCTTTCCTTTTAGTGATAGTGAGTGCTTTAGTGAAGTTTTTTGGAAGAGCTAAGGTGTCCAACATCTTCCCCTCTCTTGTTTACTTGGTAAGTGAAGCTTAAACTTCCATCTACACCTATTGATGCTTAAGATATGATTAGTAGTGATTAAAGTGCTGAAATTTCTGGTTTTATCTTGGTTTGAAGTGATTTGGTGAAGTTTTGATTTTATTGATGATTTTTCTGGTTTAATTGGATTATGGTGTTGTGGTTGTTTATGATGATTGATAATGAGGGGTTATGACTCTAGTGGATGGAAATGATTGATATTTGCAACCAATTTTGGATTTGGAATAAATTTTGGAAAGTTAGGGTTCATGAAGCTACATTCTGCCCGAATTTATTGCACCATGTTAGAGGCCGAAATGGACTTTGCTCAAAACATGAAAGTTGTAGGTATTGGTGAGTTTGAAGTGCCTGCAAAATTTCAGGTCATTTGGAGTAGTGTATAGTGAGATATGTTGATTTTACTGTTGCTGTTCTGGGTTGATCAGAATGCGAAAACTGCACTTGTAATTGGCCATTTTGACTGGAATTGCTTTTGATTTGGATGTTGGTGTCTTCTGATGAAATGTAGCTGGATGTCTTAGCTTCCATATGCCTTTGGAATAAATGCATTTGGACCTGTACAGACCGAGTTATACCAATTACAGCATTGTGTGATTTGTGAACCTGTTTTAGTGGTTCTGGTTTGGTATTTTTGGCATATTTGACCTAGTTGTGCTAGGAACTGGACTGAGTGACCTTCTACATTGTTGTAGCCCTGGTTCTTAGCTTCGAAACGGTGGGTCTTACACCCCCATCCGACAATCGTAGCGCCTTTGGTACCATTACCGCAAAATGACGTCAAAACTGTTTTTCTGGTTTTGAGCTTAACCTTCATTTCCGGACTTTTTCCTAGCTTGACTTGTACTAGTACTACTTGGAGCTTGCTGAATGGATATTAGATGAACTTAATTGTGTGACTTTGGGACTGGCTGAAGAAATAATGAAGCCATGATGGCTGGGAAAGTAGCAAATTCAGGGGAAGTGCTGTCCGAACTTTTAAAGGACTTGTTTGCATTGAGTTTGTGATCCAAGACTTGGATTTGAGCAAGGCAATGATACATGATGGATGGTTTCTGAGCCGTGGAGGTGAGTGACCTCAAACTACTTCTAAAGTGATTTATGAACCGTTTCTTACATTATTTACTTTTGAACTGTTTCCAAAGTTACTTTTGAAATGTTTTCTTGCATATCATGTGTGCTGGCATTTGAGTGTGCCTTGTTTGCTATATTTCTTGACTTCATGACTTGTATTTTGGTTGATAACGTGTTAAGCGCTTATAATGATTTCCAAAACGAGTTTTCGAGGCGAGTGTGTACTTTATCGCACTCGACCTCGATAAATGTGAAATTTTCGATTGAAATGTTACTTGCGCATGAATGTAAGCCTTTTGGGCTGAACTGGCCATTGCCCCTTGTTACCGGTCGTCTTGAGCCAGAAGCGGATTCGGTCAGGCGATTAGGAACTTGGGTGAACATTTGGTATACTCGAGTATTACCTATGTAGGTTGGTGGAGCCTGGCCAAAAGCCAGGGACGGGGTGAATTAAATGAAATAAATGACCAAATGAGCGAGGAAATTTCAGGAGAATGAATGTATCCTTTCATGAATGTTACTATCGCTTTCCATTGTAAATGTTTCTTGAATTATTGATAATCCATATTTACTGTTTTGCAAATGATGTAGTTGTTTCCGGATTTATCATTGCTATATGACATCATTGAAATGAACTATTGTGAAACCGATTTGATTAATGATTTTCTGGTTACTTGCTAAGCTTTTAGCTCACCCCAAAAATGTTTTATATTCCCCCCCACAGGGCTCAAGGCGAAGAAAAGCTTGGAGTGCTTATTCACGTGACTGGATGGCTTATATCGTGTACAGTTTAAGTTTGGATCTATTTTATGTACGAGTTGGTCTTGTGTAAATATTTGAAAGTGATATGGATGTAAGTATACGTTCCACGATTGGAATCAGTTTCCGCTGCATTTGTAATATGTAATCATTGGAGAATTTGATGTAATATTTGAGGTTTATTCTTGTAATTCATTTGAGGACTGTAGTGAGCGACTGAGTCCCGGCGAGAGCTGGGCAGGCGGTCCGCCGAACCCTCTGGTTCGCCTTAGGGGGAGGTGGGGCCGTTACATTCCTTCCATTGGATTAACTAATCTAGACTCAAGCGCGAATACAAGATACAAACTAGCGAGGTCAGTCAGTCAAATATATATAATCCGTCCGAATCAATTCAAAAGCAAATATACATATAACACGACTATATCAAACAAATCACACAGTAACAGTCAGTCAGATACAAGAAAAGGAAATCCTATAGAAGTGAGGGGGTCATTCGGTAGTACACAGAACTAGACCAAGAGTACAAAAGCAACTAACGAGAAGCTTTTTCCCCTTCCCCCTAGGGTTCCATCCATAGTCTACAGGAATAACACAATTTATATCTTAGGCAAGGTTAATCATCCACACATCATATACGGTTCCGCAGAATCAGATTTCTAATTCGCCCAAGTCATTTCTAACCTAGGCTTTCATCCTTTTTCGTATTCAGGTACAAGAATCCAAAATAAGATAATTCACCACTCGAGTTAGCCAGTCCCAAGAGTAAATCATCTACATTTGTAATTCCTACCGGACATATATCTATTGTCTCCAAGTACCACGATAAAGGTTGGAAACCTATAACATTTCATAATTCCTAACTTACGCTTAAAAGCACTTAGTCCTTTACACCCGTTCATATGATCGAGACCATAACACTACTTGGTCCCAAGCTCACTCCGCGCAGAGACCACGCGAAGTGGCTCTGATACCACCTGTGACAGCCCCACCTCACCTTAAGGCGAACCAAAGGATTCGGCAGACCGCCTGCCTAGCTCTCGCCGGGACTACGGATCCGGAACAAAAGTAAACCCTACCAAACGCTCAAAAGAACATCGAAAAGGTAACATTCAGAACCCAAATGAGCCAAATTAAAAGATACAATCAATCTTTGGTACAACGTTCCCACAAAAATCAAAACGAAATGCAAGTGTCGCTGCCACGTCACAATCCAACCAAGTACAAGTAAACTTTGTTTGACATGAGAGAATATACATTCCCAAATATATGTCACATAAACATGAGGAAACACTTCAAAATATACATAGTAGTAAGTTTACAAACCAAAAGGAAACATTGTATTAAGATACATTTAGGGTTTCCAACTTCCAAGGAGCTATACAAAAAGGGTATTTATACAAGCTCAATTCATTCTTTAAAATGATCATTGGTCCAAAAGATGGTTCCCTATAAGGAAAACAAGGATAACGGAACGGGGTGAGTTAAAAGCTTAATGAGGTACCAACAGCATAAACAGTAGAATCAGTAGAACTCATGAGAAATCACTTTTGAGGCACATATTCACATCAAATACGAGAAATGAATGAACACCACAATGTAAAGGATACATGTGGCTCTTAGGAGCCAAATCCCCGTTGCTATACTTGATTCAACCTCGTTGACCCTCTGTCAACGTTCAAATAAAGGAACCAGTCCAGTAGAACACCACTTTAACGCCAAAATCCTGTTCACCAAACATACCCCCTTCCGGACCCGAACGCCAAACAGGAACAGGAATAGTAAAACTCGAGTATACCGGAAATCCAGAGTCTCCAATACCCATAGATTCCCCAGGAACAGGCACCCATGGATTGCCAATTTCTTTGACCAAGCCCTTGTTGGCTCGATTCAATCAACTCCCCATGAGGTTGAGCTCAGATTTGATAGGAAGGTCGTTGGATGCACTTCCAAATGACATTATAACAGGCGCAGGAAACAGATTCAAGTATATACAGGAAACGAGTCACACAGTGTGACGGCCCCACCTCCCTCTAGGGCGAACCAAAGGGTTCGGCGGGTCGCCTGCCCAACTCTCGCCGGGACTCACTCACTCACTACAGTCCTCCACTGAAGTATAAGATAAATCTCAAATGTTACATCCAATTCTCCAAGAATTACATATCACGAGTACCAGAAAGTAAAACCTAGAAAACTGATAACTACAACCACCACGCCAACTATATACATCTTACTCGTGAACTTTTAACAAATACAAATTCAAGTATTCTATAGCTCAAAATATAACCACCTTCCTGAGCGATCCCCGCATTGGCCCCCTACTAAGGAAAACAAATGGAACAGGGTAAGCTATATGTTTAGTAAGTAAACAGGGGTAAAATCATAAATTTCATATTTAGATAAGCAACTATTTCACAAAAGTGTCAAGTCAAGTGCAAAAGTAACAATGCAAAGGAAGGATACAGGTTGGCTCCAAAGCCAAGTAGTTTGCCATGCGTGACCTCCTGCCGACACTCCGTCGACCATAAACAAGGTCCGTAGAACTCCACTTGTACTCCCACCTAACACCTTATCACCCTCACTGGACAGCCACCTCACAAACTTGCTCGAGCGAACGAAATCACAAACTTGAGCTTGAATCACAAGCTCGGGTCACAAACTTGCTTCATAACTTGAACCTACAAACTTGGTTCACATTTTCAGTGAACCGGATTCACAAACTTGGTGACCTCCGACTAGGCTGGACAGACTTCGACCAAACCCTAACCGGCTCGAATAGTCCAGCTAGGTCTTGAGATAGACCTCAAACTCATAAACTTCACAAAAGTACCCAAAAGTCACCCCGAGCTACAAGCTCGAGGGTTTTAGTTCCAAAATGGTTCATATACATATGCCATGTACAAATACGTGTGCAAATTAGGGTTTAGGTCGAGTGCGATAAAGTACACCCTTGCCTATCGTACCCTTTTCATACATATCAAAACACATAAGCAACGAACGCATAAGAATGGCCTGAATACTTACTCAAAATACAAAAGTAGCACAAGAGTAAAAATCACTTCGTGCGTGTTAGCTAGTAGTGGGCCCCACCCGCTCCGCCTAACTCACCATTGTATGAAATAGAAGATTACATCACATAATATCACAAACGGCCACTAACATGCTCAAAACAAGCAAAACGGCAAAATCGGCACATGCAAGTGCGGAAACGGCAAAATGGAAACGGCCAGATCTGCCATCTCAAACCGTTTCGATCAAACATTAGGGTAGAAATGTCGCATCAAGGTGGATGAGACACCGTTTCGAAGATACGAGGAAGGGCTACAACTTTTATTTAGACATCCCAACCCAGATCTCAATAGGTATTGGCCAAAAATGCACAAAATAGTTCCAGCCATTTCATTTCGGGTTACTAAACAGGCCCTGTTTGAAAGACCGTACCTCACAGCTCAGAAATCAAAATCAAGAAATTCCAAAGGCATTAGAAAGCTGAGACATAAGGCTATAGCTTTCATGTTCGGATCAAAAGCTGAATTGTGACGACCCCATCTTCCCCTAAGGCGAACCAGAGGGGTCGACGGACCGCCTGCCCAACTCTCGCCAGGACTACGGGTCGCAAACAAATCGAATTTCATTTAGTTTATAAAGGAAAATTCAACAAAGTGAACGATTTATCCCATTAACTTGTTCTTATAACCATAATATCATTATGCAAGAAAGTATAGCGCTCGAGCACTTCAATCGGTCAAGAAAACGAAAAAATGAAAATTTGCCGCGGATGAACAGTAACCGGCCACGTCACTATCCGGCCAGAATCTGGCCGGATACCCGGCCGGATTCTCGGCTGGATAGGAGGCCGAGGCTAGACCCCAAAGGGGTCGAAATTCCCCTGTCAATCAGGCCGGAAATCCGGCCGGAAGTTGGCCGGATTGCTTCGGCCGAATTGCCACCCGAAGCCAAAACCAATTTTTTTTCTTTTTTTTTCCTTTTCCCCTGCATATCCGGCCTTGTATCCGGCCAGAAACTGGCCGGATTCTTGGCCGGATTCTGGGTAGAGTTTTTGCCAAAATTCTTTCTTCCTTCGTTTGCACCCGGTACTCACATAAACACACCAAATACGTAATGCAGTCTATCCAAGACTTGATAAAGCCATATGTATACATGCCATATATACAAGAGAAAGGTTCAATTTACACTTCAAAAGTACTTGGATTCATATACATCAAAGTTCAAGTTTCCGAGGAGCTATTCAAAATTAACTACATAACTAGCTCAACCCTTTTCAAAACTTGAGTCCAACAGTGTCCCTGTAAGGAAAACAAAACAACGGGGGTGAGCTCACGCTCGTGAGGTACCAATATGCACAGATAATGATGCAGGCCAACAAACACATATTCACACATGCCTTCATACACTAATCCACAGATAAAAGGATACATTCGACCCTCAAGGGCCGTTTCCGCAGTCCATATTTGATCGTACTCGTTGACACTCTGTCAACCATTGAAAGTAACCAAGACCCGTAGACACCACTTCGCACCATTTCCTTCCACCATTCACCCCCTATTCGGGCCCGCCGCCTCATAGTTCCAAAAGGTAATACTCGAGTATACCACAAGGTCGAGGAGTTAACACCTCACTCGCCTTCCAAGGACCCAAAGGCTCGTTAACGAATCGCCCAAGCCCTTGCCGGCTCGACTCGACTAACGGTCTAAGGGTATGAGCTCAATTTCACAGTAATATTAGGGCATTGCCCTATCAAATGTCAAATCATGTACATATTCAATTTCACAGCCAAATAGTAATGGTAATGCAAGTATGTGGTCAAGAGCGATCAAGTACACTCTCGATCCAAATCAAGTCATTTAAATCACATAACAAGTATTTTCACCAATACAATGGTACACTCACCAAATTTTCAAGCAAATCACACGTTTGGATCCGAAGTAGGTCCCGACCCACCGGTACGACCTAAAACAAGCAAGTAACCATATATAAGACTCAAACACCAATCACGTACAAATTTAACTACTAAGACAAGTTATTCAAAATAACATAAAATGGTACAAAAGGTATGGAATGTGAACAAACGCTCACAACTCATCCATTTCTACTCTCTTCCTTCTAAATTCTAAACCATCCACATCTCTAACCATTTGGACGGCATAACCCCTTAATTTCTTTGATTCTCCAAACTACTCCACAACATCCAACTCATACCATTACACTTAGCTATCATCAATTGATCCATTCATCACATTTAAGTCACCAACTACTCAATTACACACCAAATACTAGCATAGATACCATACATATAAAAGCCCCAATTTCTTCCAAACCTAAAAACCGGAAATTCTAAAAAATGCCAAAATTCTATACAATTAACCACCATTAACATATCTAGGCTCCAAATCATTCAAGAAAAATCCAACACACCATACTCAACAACAAGTTACCATATAAAACAGAAAATTCCCCAATAAATAGAAAATTTCCACAACTCAACCATAAATCTTGAAATAACCCACAAAATGGCATCTATAACCACTAACATGTACTAATTTCATCTTACAACAAACAAAGAAACATTTCCTAACTTGCTTACCTTACAAATGTTGGATACAAGGTGGAGGATAGCTTTTCTCTTCAAACAAAAACCACCAACACTTCAAACACTCCTAGCAAGAAGGTTTTATGGAGGAATTTGAGAGATTAGTGGTTGGATTCCATGATTTGGCAAGGAAATGAAGCAAAAGTTGAAGAGTTTTCTTTCTCTTTTCTCTCTAGAGTGGCCGGCCAAGAGGTAAGAATTAATGAAGAATTTTGGTCAAAATTTTATTTAGTAAAGGTGTAAGACTTAGTCAAAATTCAACCTCCAATGAAAATGTGACATGTGGCCTTTCAAGCTTATCCCTTTCTTTGTCTTACAACACCTAATTAAACCAACTAACCTCTAATTAACTAATAACACAAGATAATAAACTTCCGTATATAAAATTTCCCAAAGCTACATTTAACTGTACCGATCGCCTTAGTGGGTCCTGCAACCACTGTACACCCTTAATAGCACAGAAATTGACCTAAACCCAGAAAATGATGCAAAATCCATATTTTCTCATAAAATTCCCCAGAAAACTCACATATAAAAGAAAACCCTAAAATTAGGCCCAAAAGCCCAAAATAAATGCTTGGAAAATAAGAAAATTTTCGGGGTCTCACATGAATCAATACAGAGCATGGAGGAAAATGCGTCCAAACATTCCTGTCAGAACTGTCCAATTCAAAGGCAGTTTTGACAACCGATCTTGTTTAGGCCATAACTGAAGCTACGGGACTCGGATTTCGATGAAATTTATACCGTTTCGAAGCTAAGACCAAGATATACATTTCTTATGAAGAGGTCAACCCCCAGTTCGTACGTTATCAAAACGGATAAAACATGGTCAGAAGCAAAATTCAAAAACATACACAATCCAAGGTACAAAACAGGTGCAAGTGTTTTGGCTATAACTTGGGCTACACTGATCCGTTTAAGGTGTTCTTGGTGGCGTTAAAATGCTAAGACAGAGTAATAAAACTTTCACATTTTGGCAAATGACTAACTCAGCACGGATCATAGTGAATAAACACAATCAATTGGATGAACTGTCCGAAACGGATCACTGGAAATATCCTAGGGCAGTGAGGGTATTTTGGTCTTTTCAATGGCTACGTTGCTCCGAATGAGCTAAAATTTGCAGGAAACTATAAAACATCATTCTCTACAACTTTCGTGTTTTATACTAAGCCTAATTCGGCCTCTAACATGATGTAATAAATCGGACAGAACAGGGTAGCTTGGTTTCCAAATTCTGAAATTTGCACCTTTACTCTATAAATTCATATCTAACAAGTTCTCTATCATCAAACCCACCAATTACTAGCTCAATAACATCAATTAAGAGGTAGATAACCATAATCAAGGCTGAAAATATAAACTCTAGTTAAACATCCCAATATACCATTGAACCCATGAAATTTTCCCCATAAATCCATCAAAACTATAACTTTAAGCTTCTAGTTCACACATATAAGAAGTAGAGGGAAGTTTCTTACCAAATTCACCTTAATCCCTATATCAAGAAGCTGCCATGACCTTCCTCTTCCCAAATCACTCCACCAAAACCCTTAAGCTTCCTTGGAGATCAACTTTTGTGGTGGAATTTTCAAGATTATCGGTTGAAATTCAAGATTGAGGATTGAAATTGAGGTGCAAGGTGAAGTTTTTTCCTCTCTTGTTTTTCCTCTCAAGAATTTCGACCAAGACTAAGAAAAGGGGAAGAAATGAGGAAATTTTGGTCAAATTTCTGTTTTATGAAGGTTAAGACAAGTTGGTCAAAGTCCAACTTCCATAGATGCCTTGACACTTGTTTTCTTTCTAGCATTTTCTCTCATTTCTCTTGGTCAAATATGGTGGCTGATAATATGAGATATTTGGAGGGTCAATTATCTAAAATAAAATGAGAAGATTAAGGTAATAAAGTATGGGTCAAATGATGTGTTTACCCGGTAACAAACGGTACTCGTCGGTCCGAGCCGATTTTCCTTAAATCACCCGTACTAGGGTTTTTTTCTTCCTATTCACTAACTTTTTATTATTGCATCTAATCACATATGATTTCTCACCCAAAAGTCACTCTTAAATACCAAATTTGATCCTTGCTCCGTACCGAAAAATCATCCGACGAAAAATCGCGAAAACCCTAATTTGCTCCAATCTTGAAAACGAAGAGTGAAACCCTACTTTCTGGGTTCATTTGCACTTATTGAGGAATGATTGAGTAGTAGGATCATATTAAATGAATAATTTCCAAATAAAAGGAATTTTAAGAAAAGTGTGATGAATTTTACAATTCCATAGAATAAAATTAGGGTTTTGAGTCAAATATGAGGGATTTAAACATAACCTGCTAGTCACAAGTAAACTAGGGTTTTAAAGTACAAGTAAGGTTTCTAGTCTTGCAATAAAACAATGTTTTAAGACAAAAATAAAATAAAGAAACCGTAATCCTTTCTTTGGGATTAAACAAATATAGTATCCTAAAATTTGGGGTATCACAATCTCCCCTTTTTCAAAGAATTTTGTCCTCGAAATTGCAATCAACGAGCTAAGGGTTGGAATACCCGAAATAATCAAAAGATCAAAAGGTGTACATATATATACAAGTCACCAAAATGTTCACAATATAATGCACCATATACACCAAGAGACATTTCAAATTAGACAAAGTCAAGTGCAGTAAGTACTATATATGTAGGTATTAACATACCACAAGTAAATGACATGTAGGGACAATGCAAGGGCAAAATGAAAGAAACGCGACTTGTCGTCCCACACTCAGTGAAACCACCCCCATCCGGTTTCTTGCTCCACTTCCCAAGGTGCCCGTTGATATCTTGTACTCACTCTAGCCAGACAAAGTCTGTTCATGTTCCCAAAATGCTAGTCTCAAGTACTTAGCAGCGCCTAAACTCTGGAGTACTCAGGCACAAGAATCCGAAATAAAACAGTTCACATCTCGAGCTGCAGTCCCAAGAGTAAACTATCTACAATCGAAATTCCTACCTGACGTACCTATCTATGGTCCTCAGATACCATGAGAAAGATTTAAGGCCTATAACATTTATGATCCATAACTTATGTCCGAACGAACACTTAGTCCTTCATACTTAGTCGCCACTTCATCCAGGCTCACTCTGCGCAGAGACCACGCGAAGCAGCTATAGGTTTTATCCCTCAATTGCTTAACTTTCAAATCAAATCAAATCCCATAGTCCGGCAACCTAAACTTTAGCCTAGGATACACTAGAGAGATCTGAAGCCTAAGCTCTGATACCACCTGTGACGGCCCCACCTCCCCCTAGGGCAAACCAAAGGGTTCGGCGGGTCGCCTGCCCACCTCTCGCCGAGACTCACTCACTCACTACAGTCTTCCACTGAAGTATAAGATAAATCTCAAATGTTACATCCAATTCTCCAAGAATTACAAATCACGAGTACCAGAAAGTAAAACCTAGAAAACTGATAACTATAACCACCACGCTAACTATATACATCTTACTCGTCAACTTTTAACAAATACAAATTCAAGTATTCAATAGCTCAAAATCTAACCACTTTCCCGAGCGATCCCCGCGTTGGCCCCTGCTAAGGAAAACAAATGGAACGGGGTAAGTTATATGCTTAGTAAGTAAACAGGGGTAAAATCGTAAATTTCACATTTAGATAAGCAACTATTTCACAAAAGTGTCAAGTCAAGTGCAAAAGTAACAATACAAAGGAAGGATACAGGTTGGCTCCAAAGCCAAGTAGTTTGCCATGCGTGACCTCCTGCCGACACTCCGTCGACCATAAACAAGGTCCGTAGAACTCCACTTGTACTCCCACCTAACACCTTATCACCCTCACTGGCCAGTCACCTCGCAAACTTGCTCAAGCGAATGAAATCACAAACTTGAGCTTGAATCACAAGCTCGGGTCACAAACTTGGTTCATAACTTGAACCTACAAACTTGGTTCGCATTCTCAGTGAACCGGATTCACAAACTTGGTGTCCTCCGACTAGGCTGGACTGACTTCGACCAAGCCCTAACCGGCTCGAATAGTCCAGCTAGGTCTTGAGATCGACCTCAAACTCATAAACTTCACAAAAGTACCCAAAAGTCACCCCGAGCTACAAGCTCAAGGGTTTTAGTTCCAAAATGGTTCATATACATATGCCATGTACAAATACGTGTGCAAATTAGGGTTTAGGTCGAGTGCGATAAAGTACACCCTCGCCTATCGTTAGGGGTGCAAACGAGCCGAGCCGAGTCGAGCTTTGGCCTTATCGAGTCGAGTCTTAACTTAATTTCATCGAACTCGAACTCGAGCTCGAGCTCGACGAGCTGGTAATTTTCAAGCTCGAGCTCGAGTTCAAGCTCGAAAAAAATAAAAAATAATTATTTTATTTTTAAAAAAATAAATAAAATAATGTTTTTTCTTAATAAATAATAAAATATTAAGGATATTTATGTAATTTTACTATTAAAAATAAAAATTAAAAAAATATATATATATATATACTCGAGCTCGCGAGCCGGCTCGCGAGCTAACGAGCTTAATGTTTTGAGCTCGAGCTCGACTCTGGCTCGAGCAGCTCGAGCTCGAGTCGAGCTCGAATCGAGCGGCTCGCGAGCGGCTCGATTCGTTTGCACCCCTACCTATCGTACCCTTTTCATACATATCAAAACACATAAGCAACGAACGCATAAGAATGGCCTGAATACTTATTCAAAATACAAAAGTAGCACAAGAGCAAAAATCACTTCGTGCGTGTTAGCTAGTAGTGGGCCCCACCGGCTCCGCCTAACTCACCATTGTCTGAAATAGAAGATTGCATCACATAATATCAAAAATGGCCACTAACATGCTCAAAACAAGCAAAACGGCAAAATCGGCACATGCAAGTGCGGAAACGGCAAAATGGAAACGGCCAGATCTGCCATCTCAAACCGTTTCGATCAAACGTTAGGCTAGAAATGTCGGATCAAGGTGGGTTGGACACCGTTTCGAAAGATACGAGGAAGGGCTACAACTTTTATTTAGACATCCCAACCCAGATCTCAATAGGTATTGGCCAAAAATGCACAAAATAGTTCCAGCCATTTCATTTCGGGTTACTAAACAGGCCCTGTTTGAAAGACCGTAACTCACAGCTCAGAAATCAAAATCACGAAATTCCAGAGGCATTAGAAAGCGGAGACATAAGGCTATAACTTTCATGTTCAGACCAAAAGCTGAATCAATACAGAGTATGGAGGAAAATGCGTCCAAACATTCCTGTCAGAACTGTCCAATTCGAAGGCAGTTCTGACAACCGATCTTGTTTAGGCCATAATTGAAGCTACGGGACTCGGATTTGGATGAACTTTATACCGTTTCGAAGATAAGACCAAGATATACATTTCTTATGAAGAGGTAAACACCCAGTTCGTACGTTATCAAAACGGATAAAACATGGTCAGAAGCAAAATTCAAAAACGTACACAATCCAAGGTTCAAAACAGGTTCAAGTGTTTTGGCTATAACTTGGGCTACACCGATCCGTTTAAGGTGTTCTTGGTGGCGTTGAAATGCTAAGACATAGTACTAAAACTTTCACATTTTGGCAAATGACTAAATCAGCACGGATCATAGTGAATAAACACAATAAATTGGATGAACTGTCCAAAACGGATCACTGGAAATATCCTAGGGTAGTGAGGGTATTTTGGTCTTTTCAATGGCTACGTTGCTCTGAATGAGCTGAAATTTTGTAGGAAACTATAAAACATCAATCTCTACAACTTTCATGTTTTATACTAAGCCTAATTTGGCATCTAATATGATGCAATAAATCAGACAGAACAGGGTAGCTTGGTTTCCAAATTCTGAAATTTGCACCTTTACTCTATAAATTCATATCTAACAAGTGCTCTATCATCAAACCCACCAATTACAAGCTCAATAACATCAATTAAGAGGTAGATAACCATAATCAAGGCTGAAAATATAAACCCTAGTTAAACATCCCAACATACCATTGAACCCATGAAATTTTCCCCATAAATCCATCAAAACTATAACTTTAAGCTTCTAGTTCACACATATAAGAAGTAGAGGGAAGTTTCTTACCAAATTAACCTTAATCCCTATATCAAGAAGCTGCCAAGACCTTCCTCTTCCCAAATCACTCCACCAAAACCCTTAAGCTTCCTTGGAGATCAACTTTTGTGGAGGAATTTGCAAGATTATCGGTTGAAACTCAAGATTGAGGCTTGAAATTGAGGTACAAGGTGAAGTTTTTTCCTCTCTTGTTTTTCCTCTCAAGAATTTCGACCAAGACTAAGAAAAGGGGAAGAAATGAGGAAATTTTGGTCAAATTTCTGTTTTATGAAGGTTAAGACAAGTTGGTCAAAGTCCAACTTCCATAGATGCCTTGACACTTGTTTTCTTTCTAGCATTTTCTCTCATTTCTCTTGGTCAAATATTGTGGCTGATAATATGAGATATTTTGAGGGTCAATTATCTAAAATAAAATGAGAAGATTAAGGTAATAAAGTATGGGTCAAATGGTGTGTTTACCCGGTAACAAACGGTACCCGTCAGTTCGAGATTTCCTTAAATCACCCGTACTAGGGTTTTTTCTTCATATTCACTAACTTTTTATTATTGCATCTAATCACATATTATTTCTCACCCAAAAGTCACTCTTGAACACCAAATTTGATCCTTGTTCCGTACCGAAAAATCATCCGGCGAAAAATCGCGAAAACCCTAATTTGCTCCAATCTTGAAAACGAAGAGTGAAACCCTACTTTCTAGGTTCATTTGCACTTATTGAGGAATGATTGAGTAGTAGGATCATATTAAATGAATAATTTTCAAATAAAAGGAATTTTACAATTCCATGGAATAAAATTAGGGTTTTGAGTCAAATATGAGGGATTTAAACATAACCTGCTAGTCACAAGTAAACTAGGGTTTTAAAGTACAAGTAAGGTTTCTAGTCTTGAAATAAAACAATGTTTTAAGACGAAAATAAAATAAAGAAACCGTAATCCTTTCTTTGAGATTAAACAAAAATAGTATCCTAAAATTTGGGGTATCACACATAGGCCAGAGAGCGAGAGTGATAAAGTACACCCTTGTCTCGTACAAAATAAATAGTCCGGAAAAACATTCAAATAGCAATTTGCAAGTACAGTTAACCAATTTAGCAATAATTCAGGGGAGTGGTACACTCACCGGTTAAAGCAAGGATACTTCAAAAGTTTCAACCAAGGTATGGCTCTAATCACCAAGAAACCCTAGAATAACCAAGGTAAATGTCGCGCCCCATTTTTTCGATAAGAAAAATAAATAAATAGTTTAAAAAATGTATTTGTGATTGGAAAATGAATTGTGATTTAAAAGAAAAATGGGTCTAAATGGGACTTTTGAAAATGCGACGATTTGACCCAAGAAAAATAGTTCAAAAAGGGTTTTTTACTTTTTTCCTTAAAAAATTCACTTTTTTGGGTGACTTGGTACACCCTAACTCTATACCAAGTGGCGACTCCATTTTTCATATAAAAAACCCTTTTTGAACTATTTTTCTTGGGTCAAATCGTCGCATTTTCAAAAGTCCCATTTAGGCCCACTTTTCTTTCAAATCATAAATTCATTTTTCTCAAATCAAAACACAATTCTTCAAAACCATTTTATTTTATTTATCAAAAAATGGGGCGCGACAGTTGGCGACTCCACTGGGGACTTGAGAGTCCGAGCAATCGATTTAGTCAATTCTTTTCTTCTTTTAACCTTTTCATTTATCACATTGGATGTTTATGATTGCATTTTTCCTTTTTTTTTAGGATTTTTGCATTTCGCGTATCAACTCACTTCCTCACACATTCGCCTACGATTGTTTGGATGGATGGATGATTTATTTATGTATGATTTCGCGCTATGCATTGCATTTGGGGGGGGTGTGTCACCCTTAGAGCCTTGCGATTGGTTCTCGACCCCTTCCCTCAAAATAGGGAACACTTCATACGTGCACGTTTACTTATTGTTATCCCACTTTATTTTATTTTTTCGTGGGCGTTTCCCACACCGCCTTGTAGGATTAGGATCGATCGCCTTGGGTAGGCGGCTGGTGTGTGCTGCGCCCATAGCGCTACCTAAGGGATCACTCGAGCCACCGATCGAAGGCCTTGGGAGTGATAACCCTTTGCCTTTAGGTCTGAAGGCTTGGGAGCCGAAGCCTTGTCGAGTATAGTTGCATTAGTGAACCCCAGCCTCATGCATCCATGTTAGCATTTGCCTAGGTTAGAGTCGGCCTCACCCTCTTTTAAGCACATTAGGCACGAGGGAAGGGGGTTCCACCCCTTTTATTTGCTTTTATTGTATTTCTTTTCTTAATTGCTCCCAATGTGTTATGTGTACTATCAATTGCACTAACCATTCTTTTGTTTTCTTGGCTTGCATTCATGTGCCGTAGCAATAAGAGGCCTCTTTGGCACTCTTTTAGTGGCCTACCCACTAGATAACTCACATGTTTAAATTTTTGCCATCACACTTGATTTTCAATAAGTACATTTCATTTTTAGACCCTTTCCCCCCGATGCATTATTCATATCCTTTAGGCCATATTTGTCACATATTTACATCGCTTTAATAAACTGGCATCATGCATTGAACCCTAGAAAGGGAATGCCACTTAGGGGATCCCGTGTTAGGAATAAACCGCCTTGTGTCTCGGATACTTAATCCAATGAGACTTGCACGTTTACCTTTCTCGTACCATCCAAAGGGGTAGTGCACAAGGTAAGGTAGGATCCGATCATCTTCATAAGAGCGATTTTTGGAATATGAGCATCTAATAATCACTTTTTGGCCATTTTATCAAAAATTGGTAAAAATCCCTTGCGTGAAGGACATTAATTTGAAGAAATTCACAAATGATTCCTCTTGTTGAGACGATGAATAAATATGGAGGCCAAATCTTGATTTTAGAAGGCTCATAGACTAATTTTTTGAAGCCACCAATGGCCGGACGATTCAATCGATCCATTTTTGTCAATTCATAATCAATTTTGAATAAACCATTCATTTGACCGATTTACCCTTTTTATGGTCATACGGTCGATTCTTGAAAAATCATCCATTCATTTGACCAATTTACCCTTTCTAGGGTTATTCGGTCAATTTTTGAATAAATCAATTTCATTCAATTCATCTGACCAATTTACCCTTTTTAGGGTCATTCGGTCAATTTTTGAATAAATCAATTTCATTTGACCAATTTACCCTTTTTAGGGTCGTTTGGTCAATTTTTTGAATAAATCAATTTCATTCATTTCGTTTGACCAATTTACCCTTCTAGGGTCATTGGGTCGAATCAAATTCATTAATTCATTTGACCAATTTACCCTTTTTAGGGTCATCTGGTCGATTTGTGAATAAATCTTCATTTCATTTCATTTTGCCAATTCACCCATTTTTAGGGCGATCTTATCGATTTCGAGTAAATCATTAATTTCGTCCAATTCGTTTGACCAGTTTATCCTTTTAGGGCGATCCGGTCAATTTTGAATAAATTCTCGATTTCATTTGACCAAATCCCTTTTTTAGAATGATTCGGTCAATTTTGAGTAAGTTTTTAAATTTCACTCAATTCATTTGACCCGATTCCCTTTTTAGGCTAATGCGGTCGATTTTAAATAAAATTGTCAATTTCGTTCAACCCATTTGACCAAGTAGGGTTTCAATGACGAATTTCAATTTGGAAACCTAGTCGGTTTTAAGAAAACCATTTATTGCATCCAGACATTTGATCAGTTGGAGTTTTGACCCGTGCTTCACTGAGAAAATTTTATCAAGGAATTCCAATCTCTTCGATAGGAAGTTCGTCAAGGTCAAACCCATGCGTTTTTGCAAATATCGATCAAAAGTGATCAATCCCTTCGGACGAGGTCCTCTTTTTGACAAAGTGTCTTTCGTCTCTCCAATTGACCAAATTCTTCAAAATTATTTTTCACTCAATGAATTGATCAGATCCATCAGGTATGATATAGTGCCTACCTCAGAGGATTGCATTTTCATGCTAGGCCTACCCTTGGCACAAAAAGGGTTCCCCCATAGGACATGCATACCGATTTTGCAGTTTTGCCTACTAACTCTGGGTATTTTTCTTTTGTTTTCCCCCTCCCCTGCATTCATAAAAAAACACTTCAATAAAAGGAAAAATATTTTTCTATATCTGATGACACTTCTGATCTAATAAGGTGTCAAAATTGCAAGTATTGTGTGATTCTTGGGCAGATCCTACAATGAAAACATGAATGATCTATCTGGAAGCTCTACGCTAAAGCATCTGAGAGATTTTGTAATTATTTCCAGAGGAAAATTTTGTATATTTGATTTGTTAATACATTTTGTTCAAAAGAAAAGGAGACAAAAAGTGTATATGTGGAGCTCTTTACAAGTTTCTCTTTTCTCATTTGTATCATAATTGAATAAGAAATTTTGTTTCAAACTGTTTCAGCAATAAAATTTTTGGACAATTATTGTTTTGTGTATATTTATATACATTTCATCCTTTATTCTTACTCATTGGGGATTTCATGATGAGTTTTGAGAAATAAAACCAAATTGAGATTTTTTCAACCTCCAGCCTGAAAATTCACAAGTGTCTGCTTTCAAAAATCCTTACGTACACCAGATTGTTGATCCGAGTCATCCAATAAGAGTGCTAAAAAAAAAAAAAAAAAAAAAAAAGGGGGGGAGGGTCACTCAGAAGACCCGTGAGATGCCTTTCTCCTTCACTTAACCCCAAAATAAAATCAGTCACATTGATTGATAAATTGCAAATTGGGGCCATCTTTGCTTGAAAATATCCATTGTGTTTAACCGATTCAATTCACATCTAAGTGAAAGCAAAAATGTGCATTATTCTTGTTTGTTTTGAAAATTTGGAATGATACTTTGAGCATTTTTTTCTCTATCTATACACATTTTATCATTTGCTCTCCCATTTGAGCCTTTGAAAGAATAATTTCGTTTCAAATAAGAGCCCTAATGATCACTACCCTATATTGGAAAATTTTCAAATATCCAAGAAGGGGAATGGATTTTCAATGACCCTCTGGTTACTTTGGTTGTCATGAAGTGTGAGAATGATACTTTGGCCGTCGTTTCCACAACCTAAACACTGATCATCCCTTGCATCCTCATTTGAGCTAAAAATTGGTGATTCTTTTCGAGTGCACATATGATCGCACCCCACATTGGGGAAGGTGATTGGAGAATTTTAAAAAAAAAAAAAAAAAAAAAAAAAGGGAAAAAAAAGGAGGAAAAGCAAAAATGCTAGAAAAAGGGGAAAGGGAACCGCAAATTGGGGAAATTTGATTCCACTTGGGGTCCAATTTTGAAAAAAGAAAAGAAAAGGAAGGATTTTGTTCGACGAACCACTTATGGAGAGTCTTCCTCAGTCAATTAATTCAGATACATGCCAAAAATTTCGCATTAATGAAAGTTTCCTTTCAGAGTAATTGTAAGGAACGGAATAAAAGTCAGGCCCTCTTCTTTTCCAATCGGACATTCTATCCCTAGTTATCCCTTTTGAGCCTTCAGAATAAAATACTTCATTTGGCAACCCCTGAGAATCGCAAACCCCACACTGGGGTAACTTTGAGTTGGAAAAGAAAAGAAAAGTCCCAAGAGGTGAAAAGTGCTAAGGCAACAACAAAAGCAAAAGAAAAGAGAGCCTCAGTTCAAAATAAACTGGGGCAAATTTTTGAAAAATTTCAAAGGAATGGCAAAAGGCCGAAGAAGAAAGAAAATGAAAGAGAAAAAGCCTCAATTGAGCATAAACTGGGGCAAATTCTGATTTAGCCCTAAAATAGGGTTGGCGCAACAATGCGATCTCAGATTCTTCAAACCATTTTTAAAATCTGCCTTCAAGCCTCAACTTTTCTAAACACCCCACCTGACCCCATTACAAAAGCCGAAAGTCCTGACTTCTGTTTTTTGCAATGGCCCTGTCAAGAAAATTTCTGATGCCGGAAAAGTTTAGCTGTATTTCTGAATTGCTTGAGTATAAGTTTGACGCTACTCACCATGTGAAAACCCAACAGATCAAAGAAAAGAAAACAGAAAAGCAAAAAGGAAAAATGAAATACAAAAGATTCGATGATGAAGTCCCTTTTGAGTGATCAAACAAAGTTCAGAATCTTCGGGTTCAAAATAGGGGCAATTTTGGAAAAATGCGATCTGTGGTGCAATGTCCTTGAAAGTCTTATCCTTCAACTATCGTTTCAAGCCACATTACAAGCTAACAAAGTCCATCGTTGACTTATTCCTTCATGACAATCCAAAGTGAGGATTATGCTCGTAAGAAATCCATCAATCATTTGTGATCATAGGGGTATAACCATTTTTCACTGGTTTAGCTATCGCTTCTACCCATATTGTTGCAAGCCTATAAAGCTTATACGTTGACTAAGTTTTCTTAAGAAATAAGAGTGACAAACTCTTTGCTTTCACTAAGATGTGGTATTGAAAGAATTACAATTTTGGGCACAAGAACCAAACAAATCTTGACTTCTCATTTCCCTTAACCCCTCAAAAATCAGAAATAAGATCACTGGATTGCTCCTGAAAAATGAGCCAATAAGGATTGGTGACCCATCACCCAAAGCATTGATGCTAAAGTGGGAAAAATCTTTCGTAATTTGGCATTATTTTGAAATTCATCATGAAATTTCCTGTATGAGTTAAGCAAGACATTCAATTTCCTTCACATTGTATAGGAAACACAGTTTCTTACTTGGAAGGGCATCCAAATCAATTTTTGCAATCAAATGGGCCCACACTGGGGCAAAATTTTTATTTGCAAGATTGCGTAAAATAAACCCACACTGGGGCAAATTTTTTCAGTCACGCTACTCTTTCTATGAATAGTAGTTGCAATTTTTTGAAATTCAAGTGCATGTCATAGTGAGCCCCTGTGCAGGTATTCATAGTTGAAATCGACGAAAAAGCATCTGGTGATGTGGGAGGCCGATGCCGAAGAAAGAGAAGAAAGAAGGGAAAAAGGGCCCTACACCGAGGGCAAATTATTTTGAAAAAGATTCTCTCGAAAAATCTGAAAAAATTCAAAATTCAAAAATCAAAAATCAAGTTCAAATTCTTGTTTCTTGGAAAATCAAATTTCTTGTTTCTTGACAAATCAAATTCAATTTCTTGACCAATCTCGTCAGGACCGGGTTTTATCCCGCTGACCGTGCTTTTATCAAATTGGGACCGGGTTTCATCCCGCCAATCACGGCAGGACCGGATTTTATCCCGCTGACCGCTCATTTCGGCAGGACCGGGTCTTATCCCGCTGACCGCTTACTTCGGCAGGACCGGGTCTTATCCCGCTGACCGCTTATTTCGGCAGGACCGGGTTTTATCCCGCTGACCGCTCACTTCGGCAGGACCGGGTCTTATCCCGCTGACCGCTTACTTCGGCAGGACCGGGTTTTATCCCGCTGACCGCTCATTTCGGCAGGACCGGGTCTTATCCCGCTGACCGCTCATTTCGGCAGGACCGGGTCTTATCCCGCTGACCGCTAACCTCGGCAGGACCGGGTATAATCCCGCTGACCGCTTTTATCAATTGGGACCGGGTTTTATCCCGCCAATCTCGTCAGGACCGGGTTTTATCCCGCTGACCGTGCTTTATATCACGTTGGGATCGGGTTTCATCCCGCCAACCTCGGCTGGACCGGGTTTTATCCCGCTGACCGCTTACTTCATTGGGACCGGGTTTTATCCCGCCAACCTCGTCAGGACCGGGTTTTATCCCGCTGTCCGTGCTTTATACCACTGACCGATTCTCACTGACCAATTCATCATACTGGGGCAAATTATCTTTGAAAAGTTTCTCAAAAATCAAAAAATCAAAAAATTAAAAAAAAATCAAAAAATTAAAAAATCAAAAAAATATCAAAAATCAAATCAAGTTCATCACGGCAGGTTCGGGTTTGATCCCACTGTCCGATTATCAAAGCATGTTATTTTCATAGCCACTGGAACGTGGGTCAGTCCCGCCAGTGAACATTTCAGTTTCACAGCCACTGGAACGTGGCTCAGTCCCATTAACACTTCATTTCGCTTCTTTCATTTGCATCACCAATAAACATGGGTCAACCCCACCAATACTCCATCTCACTTCAATTCGTCCCATTTAAATTCCTGTTCGGGTCAGTCCCAATTTTAAATTCTGTTCGGGTCAGTCCCGTTTAAATTCCTATTCGGGTCAGTCCCGTTTTAAATTCCAGTTCGGGTCAGTCCCGTTTAAATTCCTGTTCGGGTCAGTCCCGTTTTACATTTCTTGTCTGGGTCTATCCCATTTTGAAATTTTGTTAAAGAGGTCAGTTCTCATTTCAGAAGCGTCCATTGCAGCCGAATAACACAGGTAAGTATTTGGTGTCTACTTCTTTGTCTCAAGTTTTTCCAAAACTCAGACAAAGAGGGGCAAACTGTAGACACCAAATTTTTGGTGTTTTATTATTTATTTATTTACTATTCGTTTTTTATTTGTTCTATTTTTATTTGTCACAATTAGTTTTATTTACTTTTAGTTTTAGTTATTTTAGCCATTTTAGCGTAGAATTTCTCAAGGGGAAAAGAAAAGCGTTCAAAAAATATGTTTTAGTTGTTTTAGATTTAGTTTCTGTGGCGACCCCACCTTCCCCTGAGGCGAACCAAAGGGTTGGCGGATCGTCTACCCAACTCTCGCCAGGACTCAAGCACGCATTTCAAACCTGAATTCCTCTGAAGAAAAGTCTAATCTATTGCATCAGCAAATCTTCCAAGTAAAACTTTATAACTCCACAGTAACTTCAGGGATAGCAGTGACATAAGTCAGCCCTTCGACGGCTCTTAAAACTATCGTTCACGCGCTTTACAAGAACAAAGTCGTACAATCCTAACGTACAAAAACCCAAACAGCGGAAACATAAAAATACCCCAGCCATAGGTCACCATGAGAGCCACACATTTTCCAGCTTCAAGTGGTAACACAAAGGCGAAAGTACGCAAGCAGGATTACACGTTACAGACTGAAATTTACAATTCTTAAAAATCACATTGTCCAAACACACGCGTAACCAAATAAAAACAGCATCCAACTTCTCAAGCCTCAAAACCTGTAAGGAAAACAAATAAACGTGGGGTGAGCCGAAGCTCAGTGGTGCCCCAAAACATGCATCCAAATAAACATTTAACAGGTAGAAATTTGCAGCATTAAACAAGTAGGAAAGCGAGTAACAACACAGGGTAGGATACAGGGCTCTCAGGAGCCAATTTCCACGCTTGATTAGATACCATCGTAGTTGACCCTCCGTCAACTTTCACTACTTATAGTCCATGTAGATCCACTTATTTTACTCCTAACCCGTCACCATTCATACCTCTGCTTTGGGCCCAAACTTCATCTACCGACGCAGTATACTCGAGATATACCCGTAATAAATTTGTCGAGGGATTCACCCAACGACGTTTTGGTAGTTGGATTCAGATGTCGAGGGATTCACCCAACGACGCAACTACAGATTCAGATGTTATGGTAGTTGGATTCAGATGTCGAGGGATTCACCCAGCGACGCAACTACAGATTCAGATGTTATGGTAGTTGGATTCAGATGTCGAGGGATTCACCCAACGATGCAACTACAGATTCAGATGTTATGGTAGTTGGATTCAGATGTCGAGGGATTCACCCAACGACGCAACTACGTTTAGATTCATGGATTCATTAGAAAATGTTTCACACACATCACCACTCAAACGGCTAGTGCGATAAAGTACACACTGCTCACTTCGATGGATCAGAAACCATTTATTGCATTTTGACAATTATCACATAGCGAGTTGATAAAGCGCTTAACCACGTAACATAGAACAAGCAGGGACACTCACCACGAGTGAAGTTCAGATAGTGGATTGAGGATCGAGTTCCGCGTCCTCGTAAAATCCTAGAATATCAGAATTTAAGCCATAAGTTTTCTATTGGAACTTTTGGCTTGCACATGTAGAGTTTTCTAGCATGTTGCTAGTTTACTTTTTCTCAAAATATTTTACTTGGAATCGAGCTTGTGAGAACCGTTCAATATTTCTTATAATATTCCTGGAATACTTTTCCTCGAAGAAAATACTATTATTATTTTCTTAAAATAAGTCGGCAAGATATTTAATATCAAGGCTAAAAGTATACCTTGGAAAAAGTTCATTGGAGTGGTTGTGCCTACAAAAATCTTTGCTAAGGCTTTAGGGTAAGGTTTATTGAAAAATGTTGCTAAAATAAGGTTTTTCTTGCCGAGCAGGTTTCTACGTTTAAAACTAAAGGGATCGAGTTTCACCTTTTAAATTTCCTTAGTTCCGACTAGCTTTAAACGATTTATAAAGAAGGAAGGAATTTGGAACAAAACTAAGGTTTTGAGTCTGGGAGAATCATTTTCCCAAATTGATAAGGCTAGTCTAACTTAAGGGATAAAAGTCATGTTGCCCAAGTTTCTAAGGCAAAAATAGTAGACACTATGTTTAGCAATACGATGCTAAATCTGTACCGCTCGAGACTTAAAGCAAAATATTTTTTTCATTTACTTAGTCAAGCGTTTACTTGGAGTCACAAGGTCGGTACAATTTCTCACATTTTCGATTCCAATCCAAAATCACATTTCCTCAATATTGCACAATTAGAATTTAAACAGTAATAACACTAGGGCTCGTCAATTCTTAGCCCTGTGTTCCAACAAATTTATATCTAAGCAGCAGCAGGAAATTTTACCAAGGCTTCGTCAATACTTAGCACTTGGTAATCAGTACTTATATCAACTCACAGTTTCACAAAATAGTAGCACAGATTTCTAAACAATTTCAGCAATTCAGTTATCCATGCAGGGTGGGAATTCATAGAGCCCACCATCAACCAATTTCCAATAAATCAACCATCAATTCAAAAGTGGGAATTCGTAGAGCCCACCGTCAACAATTTCGACACATTATGCTTCGATGAAAAATAATGCCGACCATTAGCTTTGCGGACATTGGAATACGAGTAGAAATTGTTTCACTGGCCAGGCTTAAACATACGTTTAACAAGTACCTTCTTACCCTCTAATTCTTTGAAAATTTCATGAACGCAATAGGGTCAAACCACAATCATTAACATCAACATTTTCCATGTTTTTCCAATCATTAAGGTTCAAGGAATAACTTCACAATCGAGCTGGAAATTCTTACTCAAACTTTGGCAACCACAAGGAAAAATTCCAGGAACCACTTAAAAAAACTTCAGTTCAACCTTTCGGTCATTAAAATTTCCAGCACTTCGTTGTTTATAAATTCACAATTCAGTCAAGAGTTTGAACCACTAGTAATATAAAGTCTCAATCCGAATTCAAGTTGAGATTTAAAATGAAACAGGTCATTCATGCCAACCAGTTTACTTTGAAAATTCACCGACAGTAGTACACATGGAGTAAAAATACGAAATTTCTACAGGGCGAAGATCTATGATTCTAGTTTCAAATGCCGCTGACGGCGCCTTAAACGGATTTTCCTACACCAAGATATACCCGTTTTATCGAGACTGGTCAGGGACTTCCGAAAGTCTGGAGTTTCATTTTTCACTTATGAAAAACTCCTTTTTCTTTTCTTTTCACACCAAAAGTTTTTATTCAACCATCGTACATTTCTTATAGGGCTCCAAAACAACATATTCCAAGCATCATTTTTCAAGAAAAATTTCCAAGAACCACGCAAATTTTTCAACTCAATTCTCGGCTATCTCAACGAAAATTCCAGCAATTGTATACTAGCGTTTTTGGTTTTAGCTTTATATGTACTAATTGGTTCATTGCTGAACAAATTGTATATCTTAAAATTTGTATCTCTTATGAAATTCTGAGCCACCATAATCCAAGGAAATAAAATAAATTTCCAGAAACAAATTGAAATTTTCCAACGATATTGAAATTCTGGTTCATACCCCTTCGGCTATCACCCAAAATTTCCAGTGTTTCGAAACCATTTTATGCCAAGGAAAATATTCAAACATCAACTAGTGAAATCCGGAAACAATTCAATATTTTCTGCTCAACCATTTGGTTAGCTAAATTTTCCAGCAACCATTTATCTTGTATAAAATTCTTCCTTGGCTTATTCAGGGATTTAAATACTCAGATTCGGCATATAGATACTCAATTTACTGGTTAACATTTCCATTTCAAAAATTAGGTTTGAACCATAACCCAAATCATCAAATTTCCAAGAAAAATCTCCAGATAGCCTCGGTTTGAGCTGCACAAAATCTGGTTGCATCTTATTTTTATTTTCAGTTCTAACTCAACTAATTATGAGCATGCCAAGCTAAAATTTCTCGTTACTTACTAGTTAATCAAAGTTAGAGGCTCCAAAACAGAAAACTATACCAAATGAAGCTACATTAACAAGACAATCTCTCGGCAGCAACTTTTCAGCAAAGCAGAATTTTCCTAAGTTCTTTAATTCATCATCCGAATACACAATCAGTGCATGCAAGCACTGGTATATCTTCATCTACCAGTAATTAGCTTAAACATCATATTTTCATGTAGCTAATTGCATTTATGCTCAGATTATTTTAGAAAAACAACATTAAGGCTGCGTTATCATGCTAGTTTCTCGGCAATTCCATATAACCGAAACAGAAATTTTCTAGAGCCTTAAATCCATCAACCACCTGCTCAACACCACATGCAACCTCTAATAGGACTTCCTCTGCTATGAATTAACTTAATTATCCCAGAATTTTTACCTCAGTCACACGCTATGCCTACGAACAGAAATCTGGAATTTTTCTTCCTTCCTCACGGCTTCACTCACGCAGCAGTGGTTGTGGTTTGGCTGGGCTGCGGATGAAATGGCGAAGTGCGGCTCGGTTAAGGTTGTAGCTGGTGGAGGTTGAAGGCTGGATGACAGCCGGCTGGTCTTGGAGAATTCAGTGGAAAAGTTGCTCACGGGTTCTCCTCCTCTCCTCCCTCTTCGATGCTTGCGGGCAGAACCAGAGATGGAAGTGCGACTCTCAGCTTCCTCCCATGGTCGATACTCACGAGGAGCGGCTCTCCCTCTCTTGCTCTCGGTTGCTAGTGCGAATTGGAGAGAGTGAAGTGCGGTGGTGTGAAGTGCAAAGGTGAAGGGAAGGAATGAAGTGGAGTCGCGGTTTGGGGAAGATGGTTTTCGGTTGAGTGTGGAGTGGGGTAATTTGTGATTGGCCAAATGAAGAGGTGAGGGAATGATGTTGTCCGGAAATTTTATCTTGTGGCTGCATGATAATTTGTGAAATAGTTCAAGGGTAGTTTAGTCCTTTCACTCTTCCTTCAATGAACACTTGAGTTTTTAATTCTAATCTAATCCCAAAAATTTATTCCGAAAGTAATTTAACTTCCTAATGATGCACTAATCTCACGGGGTTTTCAGTTATCAACATTTTTACGTCCTACACGTATCTGGTATACTTGTATTGTTTTTGGCTAAAATTTATTGATTGCATCTTAACACTAAGGTTCCTATGAACACTTAACGTTATTAGCGATTAAAACTAGTTACCGGAAATCAAAGAATTTATTTTAAAGTAATAGAATTAATCTAACTCAAGAAATATTAATTTGGTATAGCAAAACCGAATAATTCAATGTTAGGCACAATTATATTATTTATTTCATAAAAATTATCTTTACGCTTTATTTCAAAACAATTAATTACTATACTAGAATTCAGGGAGATTACTTGTTAGATTAGAGAAATAGTTTACCATAGAAATATGAATTTAAAGTAACAAAACTAGGAAGTTTAGTAGTTTAGCACAATTCTTTTATTTTGCACATAACGTTTAATTCCACATACTTATTTAAAAACGATTGGACTTCGTGCTAAAATTTATTAAGGAATTAAAATGCAAATAAATATGCACTGATATTTATATGTCTATTTTCAGGGTTCTCACAGTTTCATTATTTAAAAAATGAAAATGAAAATTGAAAATTGAAAAATGAAAAAAAAGGAAAAAGGAAAAAAGGTGAAAATGACAAGTGGGACTGCATGCACTTGGACAAGTGTCTTTTCTATATTTTAGACAACTAAGCACCTAAGGGGTGAGGTGTTAGGGACATTTGGGAAGTTAAGGAAATTTTGGGGGTTAAGATAGAATTTTGTGAGGGCTAAAACATAAAAACAAGGCAATTGGGGGAGGACTTCATCTGAGGGTAAGAGAAAATCTGGAAAAAAAAGGAAAAAAGGGGGGGCCGAAAAAAAGATTGCGGCTCAAGGAGCAGAGGAAAAGAAAAATGAAAAGAGGGGCGGCGGCGTGAGATAGCTGCGGGAAAACTAACAAGTGAAGAAAAAGGGGATGCTTCAGTGATCAAAGCAGAGGAAAAAAGAAAGTCGCAGATGAGAGAGGGGGTATGAGAAGCTAAGGGAAAAACAGGGAAACCGGGGAGCTATGGCGGCTAGATTTCTAACAGGGAAAAAGGAAAAACGAAAAGAAAGGGGAAGGATTCGGCTGATGAAATGGGAAATAAAAAAAAGGGGCAAACTGGGAAGAAGCGGAAGAAGAACAGAAAGAAAAAACAGGGGCGGTGGATGGAGGTTTGAAAGAGCAGAGGAAAGGGAAAAATCTGGAATTTGGAGGAGGAAGGTGACGGGCAAGGAGGCGAAAGGAAAACAGGGGACGGCTGATAAAAAAAGAGGGGCTGGGAATTTGGATTGAAGCCAGAAGCCTTCGGCTGTGGAGTGGAAAAAACAGAGCAAATGGAAAAGAACTAAGGAGCTACGGCAAAACAGAAAAACAGAACAAGAAAAGGGAGTTGCAAAAACCGAACAAGAAGAAAAGGAATTTCAGGCAAGCAGAAAAACTGAGTGGAGGAGTTGCAATTTGCTGTTGGCTCCGGAAATTCCCGCCATTACCGATGAACATTCACCGAGAAGGAGTACGGTAAGCAACCATTTTACTTTAAATTTCAGCTTCCATTCAAGAATAAATGCTGGAAATCCCAACCCCAAAATCCGTCTCTGGTGAATCTGTTTCTTGCAATTCTTCGGTGATTGTTCATAAATGTTTGACCGCGCACGCTCTGTGTATTGATTGGTCTGCATTCTTTTGTGTTGCTGATAATTTTTGGGCTCTGATTTCCATCCCTTGAGCGGAAAGTTGCTGAAATCCTCCATGCCCATGTAGTGTTTGTTAAAATGCCCAATCGAATGTTTTGTTTGAAGAATGACTTGCCCGAGTTTTTGTGTGAAAAATGGATAAGTTAGCAAGTTCAATTCCTTGCGTTTGAGAAGTCTTGATGTACTGGACTTTATGCATTCTTTTTCTGTTTTCGTTTCCGAATGCTCCCCTTGGTATGAGTTTGAATCAATGATTGTGAGAAGGAATTCATGTGAGTTTCATGTTTTTTTTGGAGTGTAAAAATGATTTTTTTTTCATGTTTTGCTTTCTGCGAATAAAGATTTATGGCAGTTTTTTTGATCTTTTATGGTTTAATATTTAGGATTGGGTTGTGTTAATCAAAGGGGCTTGAAATTGTTTAAGGTTTTTGTTGATAGATTCCCAGGTTTTAGCTTAAGTTTGCATAGGATTCATGCACGAAACAAAGCTTTCAATTGCAGAACCCAGGAATTAGCATCGACGAAGAAGGCTTCTGCGAATCATGAAACATAAATTTCTGATTTTTTTTTACCCCCCAAGTTTGTCTAATTTCACCACGGCCCGAATGATTTGACTGCTCTTACGATCAGGCCCTGAATTAATCTTTCCCCTTGTTGTGTTCTGACCCTAAAAATTAAAGAAATTGGATTTATTTTGACCTTTTTTTTAGACGTTAATCATCTTTTAATCTTTTTTGACTAGTCTTTTGGATAGATTAATTCCTGCTGTTAGATCATAATTATGTTTTAACAATTTTATTTGTTTTTTCATGTTGTTTTTTTAGTGAAATAGATGGTTTGGGCTGAGAGGTTATTTTGGTTGGGTTTGTAAACTTGGATTTAGTTTATTTTCTTTTGGGTTTTGGTTTGGGCTTGGGGGTTTAAGGCCCATGCATTTTATTGGGTTTACTTGACATAAATAATAGGTTGGCCCATTCCTTTTTGTTTCGAACTTCCGTTGGGCTGAAGGGTTAAAGCCCATTAGTTTTGTTGGACCATTCTTGAGGTCAGAATAGTAGACTAGTCCATCTGTTTTGCTAGAGTTCCGATTGGGCCGAATGATCTTTGGCCCAAACAAATAAATAAAATAGCCCAATGGTTTGGTCCATTAAGAAACCAGAAAACAATTTTGCAAATCAGTCCCTGAATTTCTCCTTAACTATACTGTGGCCCTGGACACTTTTCATTTCTTTCAATTGGGTCCCTAACTTAATTATAAATGGGCCCCTGAACTTTATTTTCCTTTAATTTTGACCTCCAAACTTTGTTAATTTGTGCAATCAAGTCCTTTCTTCTTTTGACTTCTTGAATGTGAGTTGCTTACATGATTCAACTGATTCAATTTCAAGTTTACCATTTTATTTTTTATGATTATTTGTTAAATAAAGTGATGCCTTGACTCGTTTATTATTTTGGAGGGTAAATAAATGACTTCACCCCATCAGAGCTCCATTTCAAGGGAGGTACATTCTACCCCTTATATTTGCACTTCATTTGACCCTACGTGCTCCTACGTGTTATGTGAATATGCATGTCTACTTCGCTTTTCTTGCCTTCCCTTAATTCCTTGCATTTATTTCATCTACTTTTACTTTTATTTAAGTTATTCATTATGGGGTATGTGTACACCTCTTGGCTTGTAATAGATAGGGCTTTGGCGAGTAATTTGGTCCATTTTCCCTTTCCCCCTTTTGTTTTAGTTAGTGAATGTAATAGATAGGGCTTGGAGGAGCATTCAATGAAGACCTATCGAAGACGTGTGCCTAGCTAGCAAATGTAATAGTTAGGGCTTTAATTGTCTTATGTGTCTTGCATGCTTAGTTGCTACGTGTTAATTTGCTTTGTTAGGGCCTTGCATCTAGTCGAGCATGCTCAGTGTTACGTGCTATGTGTTTACAAGTGTTCGACATGTCTACTTGCTTTCTATAGTGTGGATGAATGGAATGGATGAATGTACGTCACCACACTAGTCCAACGCTAGTTGTGGCTTCTTTTATCGTTTCCACTAGTCCAACGCTAGTCGGAATTCATAGAATGGGCTAGTCCAACGCTAGACCCTTAGGGTTTTTCCCTCGTTAATACATCATTTGCTTGTTCACCACATATCACGCATTTTCCTTAGTTTTATCATTTGGCATGATCCCCGAACCCCTTTCCCTCCATTTTAGGATTTTTGCATTTCATGCTAGTTATAGGGTTCATTTGCTTGAGAGTCCCCTTAAATATGGGATATAGACGAGTGTGGCTTTTTCTAAGCCTTAGCACGCTTGTATCCTCTCTATCAAAGGGCAAATTGAGTCACGATTTAGGTCTTCCCGTACCCATTATGCATGAATTCCCTAGGTCCATGCATCCACTCTATCAGTACACTTTCACTTTTGTCTCATTTGCACACATGCACCTTTTTATCCCTTCACTTGCACACGAACACTTTTATCATCACTTGCACACATGCACTTCATATTATCATTTCACACACCGCACCTTGCCCACTCACGTGCACATTTCCATTTACACATTCTTATCTTTTATTACTTTTTCAAACTCATGTCCTCACATTGCATACATGCATCCCATTCATTTGCATCCCACTCGCATTATTCGTGACTTCTTCAAAGGATCGTTATTGGGCTTCACGATTAATGTGATTGGCACCACTCAACCTTTGAAGGGAAATTTCCCCCAATACCCCTAGGTCTAGGGTTTGCATTCATGTAGTGCATCCAAATGTAATAAATTCTTTGGTTAAAACAAGAAAATCTTTGATTAAATCAACGCAACTAGCCTTGGCTAGGTCAAAGGGGTGCCTTGGATTTTCATCCTTGCCTTCCCCTTCATCAAATGTGACTCCCGAACCTTTTTCATTGGTTTACGTGGACTAGGAGTCGTTCAAAAGGGTTTCTTACTTTTTTCCTTAAAAAATTCACTTTTTTGGGTGACTTGGTACACCCTAACTCTATACCAAGTGGCGACTCCATTTTTCATATAAAAAACCCTTTTTGAACTATTTTTCTTGGGTCAAATCGTCGCATTTTCAAAAGTCCCATTTAGGCCCACTTTTCTTTCAAATCATAAATTCATTTTTCTCAAATCAAAACACAATTCTTCAAAACCATTTTATTTTATTTATCAAAAAATGGGGCGCGACAGTAAACAATTATGGTTCTCACAGTCACAAATCCAGTAAATAAAATGCACAAATGAGGCTCGACTACAAGTCATAAACCCCGCCAAATAATTACTCATGCCAGTGTGCAAAACATGATTTTGGGATGGAATGGTAACATGAAGACCTAGGGCTTGAACAACCCCAAAAGCCCTTTTTATATATATCCCAAACCAAACCAAACTTGAAGAAATTCAACACTCCCAAAATTTGGACAGCATATCTGTGAGAACCCGTATTTCCCTAATATTTTTTTCTTAGGGTTTTCCCCCTTAATTGCATGTTTTCTGCATTTTCTGGCTTAGAAATATTTTTTTGGTGGATTTTATGAGCAGTTATAGTTTTTAGATGATTTTTCTAGCCTTGGAGAGTTTTTGGAAAATTAAGAATATATATTGGATGTGGGACCCACTAGTGCGAAAAGTTCGGAAAAATTCTGCCAATTAGGTTAAATTCCGGATACTGTGTGAAATTTATCGGGTGTTAAGAGATAAGTAGAGGATGTGAAGTGATTGATGTGAGAGGAAAAAGAAAGATAAGGATGCATTTATGGGGGTGACAAGTGTCACCATGACATTGGTTGGACTTTATGATTTACTATTCACTATTTTGACCTTTTGACTAATTGAGTAAATATCTCAAAAAAATTGCTCAAAATTCACTCTTTCTTACCTCCTTATGGCCGGCCCTCTCAAGCTCAAGAAAGGAAGAAAAAACTTCTTCAAATCTTGATTTCCTCTTGCTCCAATTCCATAACTCAACCAACTAAAGTTGTTTCCACTCCATAAAATCTTTCTAGTTGGTGTTAGTGGTTGGTTTGGTGAAGTTTTTGGAAGAGCTAAGGTGTCCAACATCTCCCTCTCTCTTGTTTACTAGGTAAGTGAAGCTTACACTTCCTCCTATACTTAATGATGTTTAAATTGTGCCTAATGGGAGCCAAAGTGGTGGATTATGTGATTTATTTCTTGGTTTCAGTTGATTTAGTGAAGTTTTTATTTTTTTGAGGAATTTTCTGGTTTAATGTGATCATGGTGTTGTGGTTGTTTATGATGGTTGATAATGAGGGGTTATGACTCTAGTGAGTGTGAATTGTGGTTAAATGCAATCAATTTTGGATTTGGTGTGAAAAATGGAAAGTTAGGGTTCATAAAATCCCAATTCTGTCCGGTTTTAGATCACTGGTTTACAGGCCGAATTAGACTTTGTTCAAAACATGAAAGTTGTAGGCATTGATGTTTTTGAGGTGCCTGTAAAATTTCAGGTCATTTGGATGAGTGTAGAATGAGTTATGCCGTTTTTACTGTAGCTGTTCTGTTTTGATCAGAATGCGAAAACTGCGATAGTAATTGGCCCTTTTGACTGGAATTGGTTTGGGTTTTGAAGTTGGTGTCTTCTGATGAAATGTAGATGGATGTCTTAGCTAACTTATGCCTTTGGAATTTCGGCATTTGGACTTGTATGGACTGAGATATACCGATTACAGTTTTCTGTGTTTTGCAAACCTGTTTTGGTGATTCTGGTTTAGTGTTTGGCATTTTTGACCTAGTTGGACCAGGAACTGGATTGAGTGACCTTCTACATTGTTGTAGCCCTGTTTCATAGCTTCGAAACGGTGGGTCTTGCACCCCCATCCGATAACCGTAGTGAAAGTGGTGTCATTACCGCATTATGAGGTCAAATACGTTTTTTTTGTTAAGGCCTAAGTTAAAGCCATTTCTTAATTTCTGGTTACCTATGATGCTTATATATGCATATGAAACCTTATTGGGGTTGTGGTTGGCATTGGTTTATGACTCGTTATCGAGTCTCTTTTAGGGCTTGCTTTCATTTCGGTTGTTTCCTAGTTAACTTTTGTACTTGTACCACTTTGAGCCTAGTGAACGGCTTTTGGGAAATGAGATGAATTTTGTGTGAGATGTTGGGACTGATTTGAGGATAGAATGAAGCCTTAATGGCTGGAAAAGTAAGAAATTTAGGGGAAGTGCTGCCCGATTTTCTAGGCCGTTTGGTTCCTTTAAGTTGGGTTTGCCTTTTGGTAGAATGAAAGGCTTTTGGGTTGTTTGCGCCTAGGTCTTCATGCTACCTTTTCGTTTCCAAGAAAATCATGTTTTGCACCCTTGCATTAGTAATTATTTGGCGAGGCATACGACTAGTAGTCGAGCCTCACATGTGCATTCTGTTTACTCGATTCTGGAAGTAAAACCTTCAATTGGTTTATTTTGATTATTTTAGGGTTTCTTGGCGATTAAGGCCAATCTGAAGTGAAAACTTTTGAAGTTGAGCCGGTGAGTGTACCACTCCCCTCCATTGCTGTTTAACTTGATTTTTGCTCTGCAATCTGTTTAATTGTTGGAGACGAGGGTGTACTTTATCACACTCGTTCTCTTGTCTGTCCATATGCCAATTTTGAGTGCCTATCTGAATCTGTTATCTGTGTCTGCATCTGTTCGGATTTCTATGACCTATGAGCTCAATCCTGTGGCTAAGTTATTCGAGTCGGGCCGGCAAGGGCCTGGACGATTAGATAACGAACCACGGTAGTCTGTTCGGGGATTTTGGGTATTGAGACCCTTGATTCCAGGTATACTCGAGTATTACCATTTCTGTTCGGTTACGGTGAGCGGGCCCGGTAAAGGGGTGTTTGGTGGACGGAATTCGGTGTAAAGAGGGGTCTACGGACGCATTGGTTCTATATACGTTGACGGAGAGTCAACCGATTTGGATCAAGTACGGCGCTGGAAATTTGGCTCCTGAGAGCCACCCGTATCCTTCTGATTTGAATCCTTGGTTCCTTTGCTTTACATCTAGCATGTGTATCTGATTTTGTAAAATGTGAAATGCCATGATTTTTCTGCTATATGTTTGGTACCTCATTGAGCGCAAGCTCACCCCTTTCTGTTCCTTTTGTTTTCCTTACAGGAAAATAAACCCCTTTTGGTCTGGATTTGACAAATGGCTGCCAAATTGAGCTAGTCGAACATATCTTTTGTATAGCTCATGTATTAAAACCCTAAGTGTACTTTTGGGGCGTTTTCTCTTTTGATTTGGCAAACCATGTGTATATATTAACTTTTGAAAACTTTTGTATGTCATTTTGATTTGTAAACCCTAAAGTTCAGATGTGAATGTTTGTTAGCTATTTCGGTTGGGTTCTGACGGGTCGGTTACTATTCATGGCCGACTTCGGATTTCATTTTTTTTATTTTGGGTTATTTTACCATTTTGACTTGTTTACGCTCGTTTGTAAGTTCCGGATCGCTATAGATAGTTCTGGTCTGCATCGTTAGTCCTGGCGAGAGCTGAGCAAGCAGTCCGCTCACCCCTTTGGTTCGCCTTAGGGGAAAGTGGGGCTGTTACAATATCCCCTATATTTTCTTACTTTTCCATCCTGCAAGCAACACCAATTCATCTCAAATCAACCACTTACACAACATAGACTATAAAATACACCTTTCGGCACAATAAGCACAACTGAAGCTATACTTATGGGATTGAAACGAAATACACCTTTCTTATGAAGACCTCCAAAGCCAAATCATGCATTTTCATGGTCAAAAATGGTATTCCTCATGAAAACAAAAATCTATCCGCGAAACAGGGCTCATGGGCAGTCAAGGGTATTTCAGTCATTTCATGAGCTACGGTGGTTCGATTGAGCTGAAGTTTTGCAAGTAGCTAGTTAACACCATTTGCTACAATTTTCATGTTTTAACCTAAGCCAGATTCTGTGAGGACTCGTAAAAACTATTATTTTTAAGCCTAATTTATGGCTAAATAAATTATTTAATTGGATTTTTCCACGAGGAATATTTTCTAGTCTTATTAGACCTAAATACATGGTAATATAACTTCGTTATATTTTTAAAGTGACTCGTTTCAAAAATTAATTTCCTGGAGCGCGTTTAGTAAAAATAGTGAATAGTGCTTGGAGATTTTATCCGTGTAGGAGCACAATAAGCTTGGAATACTGGAGACTTGTACTATGGTCCTAAAATAGGTAATCTTATGAATAAATACTCAAGTGATAGTTAGTAGTACAGTCGTTATAAGAAATTCTCGGAGGTTTCGCGTTATAGCGTTAAAATTGACGGTACGCGTTTTCACACGCGCGATTTTATTTGAGGGACTTTAGATCCTTATTTCGGGACAATTAAGAGTGAATAATATTTACATGAATATAAGTGCATTAGAGGTTTAGTACACTAGTGAATCAAACGCGCGAGAAAACGAGCCCTAATCGCGCCAAACGCCCCCTAATGTGAGTTGACTAATGGGTGATTTGTGGCCACAAGTTAGTATCTTCTCTTGGAAGCTTAAAAATCTGATCACACTCTCTCTCTCCTCCTTCCCAAGAGTGCTGACCAGCCCTCTCTCCCTCTCTAACTCCATTATTTCAAAATTTTACTTCACAAATCCTACTCAAACCACCACCAAAACATCTCCAAATTCAACCAAACTTGCACCACACTTAGCTTAACACCAGGAGATCATTTTGAGCTGCAAAAAGGGTGCTGGAAATCACGGTTTCTTGGAGCAGTTGAAGGGCCAAAAATTCTGATCTAGTACATTAAGAAGGTATAACATGATCCATCACCTTAAACTTGATTTATAGTAGTAGATATGCATCTCTAGGTACTTGCATGTAAGTAGATGATTTGATATTGTTGGAAAAATGTGAAAGTGGGCTCTATGAACTCCCACTCTTGGGTTGTTGCTGATTTGATGATTGATGGTGGATATATTGTTGGTTTAGTGGTTAAAATGATGGATTAATGGTGTGTAATTGATAGAAACTTCATTGGGTGCAAGAAGCAAAAGTTTCCGATTTTGCCCCGGTCTTGTTCGGCCATTTTAAGACCAATTTTAAATGATCTAATGGCTTGAATCTGATGTTTATATGACGTATTAGATGTGTGAAAAATTTCATTGGAAAATATTGAGGTTTGGATGGGCAAATGAATTTTTTTTGTGAAACTAGCAAATCTGGAAACTGTTCACGTATGGCTTTGACTAGCGGTAGTGTTTCGGCCATAACTCTGTCCTCGGATGTCAAAATCACGTGCCGTCAGTGCGTTTGAAACTAGACATTCCAGGCTTTAATTTGAGATAAAATGCACGTTCTGATTCTTTGTGAGTGAGCCGAACCAAACGTTTTAAGATCGCTGTCCTGTCGCTCTGTTCAACTGGAATGAAGTGATAATGCAGCAAATTGATGTCCGATTTTGAACTAGTTGGGTGCCAAATTTTGAAATGATTTCTTCTGTGATATTATAGCCCTATGAATGTATTTTTCAACGACATAAACCGTGCCCCATTCTGAGTTAAATTGACTGAGTTGTGACCAAAAAAAGAGGACTGCCCTGTTTTGGAAAAATCGTAATACTTGGACTGGTTTGGGACAAAACTTGGGAGTGATCTTATGAATTGAAGTTCTTGATGCTAAAACTTACCAAAGGTATCATGGATGTATCTTAGACCTTTATTTCACAAATGAACCATGGTTGGATATCTTTATTGATTAAATGATTTGAATTGGGAAATGAAGTCAAAGGACAGGTTGCCTTAGAAATTTTCCTGAACTTTGGATGATTAATTAACTACCTTCCCGAAGGTATTTTTCCCTGAATTTTGATAGAACGGTACCTTTCATAAAGGAGTAACATACTGCCAAATTTTATACGAATCCAAGTTCGTTTTGATACTTAGCTAAGGTTCCAATTTTGCAAACTCAAATCTGGAAATTGTTCACTAGACTTGAATTTTCCTTACTTCGAGCTACCGTATTTCGGTGCTCGAAACCCCAATTCTCAATCCGCTTGTTCTGAACTAAACCTTACTTACACCTCTAATTGAGTTATAAATTTCAAGGGCTAGTTTGCAACGAGTGAATTCTGCCAAATTTCCAAAGTTAACGAAAAACCAACCTTAGCTCAATCCTGAACATTCTGGAACAGTGATTTCAAGCTCATTTTTTAGTACTTTCCACTTAGATTCATGGAAAAGTGTCTTCTAAGAACTTTTAACACATTCCAAAAGGTTTCCAACGGTATAAAGTTTTCCAATTTTGGGCTTATATCGAGAGAGATACGAATTTTCAAAGATTTATAATAAAACTGAAATTTTTCAATTTTAAGGCAAAGGAGTTTTTCCAAAAACTCTTAATTCTCTTAGATTATTCAAACGTTTTGCCCTCGATTTTCATGATAAAAACTCAATTAATATTGTACTTAATAAAACGCAAGTTGAACCTCGATTTATGAGTAATTGAGATTCATTTTCGTGAAATATTCTTTAGATTGTACTAGTGTACAATCTTCCTTGATAATTGGGATATTTGAGTGATTATCTACTATTAATTGCCAGGCGCACAAGGAGACCTTCAAGAGGATCTTACAGTGGACACTTGAACTTCCAAAAAATAATTATTATTGAATTGCTCGGTGAGTGTCAAGTGTGTGTGAATCCTTGATACCTGCTTGATTGTGGTAATTGTTGGAGATTTTAAAAATAAGGGCGGGTGTGTGAGAACCCGTAAAAACCCTAATCTTTTCCTAGGGTTTATTTCCCCTTAATTGCATGTTTTCTGCGTTTTCTGGCGTAGGAAATTTTCATGATGAATTTTTATGAGTAATTATAGTTTTAAGATGATTTTCCTAGCATTGGAGAAATTTTAGAAAATTAAGAGTAAATAGTGGACGTGGGACCCACTAGTGCGAAAAGTTCGGAAAAATTCGGCCAATAAGGTTAAGTTTCGGATACTGTGTGAAATTTATCGGGTGTTAAGAGATAAGTAGAATGTGTGAAGTGATTGATGTGAGAGGGAAAAAGAAAGATAAGAATGCATTAATGAGTGTGACAAGTGTCACAATATGGTTGGTTGTGACTTAAGAAACACTATTCACTTTTTGACAATTTTTTTGACTTTTACCACTTGAGTTAAATATCTCAAAAATTACAAAAAAATTCACTCTTCTCCCTTCTCTCTTGGCCGGCCACCTTGAAGCTCGAAAGAAGGAAAACTCTTCCAAATTCTAGCCTCCATATAGCTCAAATCTTCCAAGAAAATTACTTAAACTAGTTTCTACTCCATAAAATCCTATCTTCTAGTGCTAGTAAGGGTTGTAGTGAAGTTTGTTTGAAGAGCAAAGGTGTCCACAATCCCTCTCTCTCTTGATTTCTTGGTAAGTGTTGCTTGAACACCCTACTACCTCTAATAATGGTTATATGATGCTTAGAAGTGGCTTGAGTGTTTGAAAATGTGATTTATCTCTTGATTTGGCTTGTTTTGGTGAAGTTTTTATTTTATTGGGAATTTTTCTGGTTTAATATGATCTTGATGTTGGGGGCTTGTATGATGAATTGTAATGGTTGGAAGTGCTGCCCGATTTTCTAGGCCGTTTGGTTCCTTTAAGTTGGATTTGGCTTTTGGTAGAATGAAAGGCTTTTGGGTTGTTTGCGCCTAGGACTTCATGCTACCTTTTCGTTTCCAAGAAAATCATGTTTTGTACCCTTGCATTAGTAATTATTTGGCGAGGCATACGACTAGTAGTCGAGCCTCACATGTGCACTCTGTTTACTCGATTCTGGAAGTAAAACCTTCAATTGGTTTATTTTGATTATTTTAGGGTTTCTTGGCGATTAAGGCCAATCTGAAGTGAAAACTTTTGAAGTTGAACCGGTGAGTGTACCACTCCCCTTCATTGTTGTTTAACTTGATTTTGCTCTGCAATCTGTTTATTTGTTCGAGACGAGGGTGTACTTTATCACACTCGTTCTCTAGTCTGATCATATGCCAATTTACTATGCAAAATTTGAATCTGTTATCTATGTCTGCATCTGTTCGGATTTCTATGACCTATGAGATCAATCCTGTGGCTAAGTTATTCGAGTCGGGCCGGCAAGGGCCTGGACGATTAGATAACGAACCACGGTAGTCTGTTCGGGGATTTTGGGTATTGAGACCCTTGATTCCGGGTATACTCGAGTATTGCCATTTCTGTTCGGTTACGGTGAGCGGGCCCGGTAAAGGGGTGTTTGGTGGACGGAATTCGGTGTAAAGAGGGGTCTACGGACGCATCGGTTCTATATACGTTGACGGAGAGTCCAACCGATTTGGATCAAGTACGGCGCTGGAAATTTGGCTCCTGAGAGCCACCCGTATCCTTCTGATTTGAATCCTTGGTTCCTTTGCTTTACATCTAGCATGTGTATCTGATTTTGTAAAATGTGAAATGCCATGATTTTTCTGCTATATGTTTGGTACCTCATTGAGCGCAAGCTCACCCCTTTCTGTTCCTTTTGTTTTCCTTACAGGAAAATAAACCCCTTTTGGTCTGGATTTGACAAATGGCTGCCAAATTGAGCTAGTCGAACATATCTTTTGTATAGCTCATGTATTAAAACCCTAAGTGTACTTTTGGGGGCGTTTTCTCTTTTGATTTGGAAAACCATGTGTATATATTAACTTTTGAAAACTTTTGTATGTCATGCTAATTTGTAAACGCTAAAGTTCAGATGTGAATGTTTGTTAGCTATTTCGGTTGGCACCGACGGGTTGGTTACTATTCATGGCCGGCTCCGGATTTCATTTTTTTATTTTGGGTTATTTTACCATTTTGACTTCTTTACGCTCGTTTGTAAGTTCCGGATCGCTATAGATAGTTCTGCTCTGCATCGTTAGTCCTGGCGAGAGTTGGGCAGGCAGTCCGCTCTCCCCTTTGGTTCGCCTTAGGGGAAAGTGGGGCTGTCACAGGGTGTGTATGTGAGCACTCGCAAAATCCTTACATATTTCTCAAAAATTCCCTTTTATTTGAAAATTATTATTTCATGTTATTCATGGTTCAATCACCCTAGAAAAGTGCCAATGACCATAGGAAATTAGGGTTTTCCTATTCGTTTTCAATTCAAGATGAAATCGGATTTTTCGTGTAACCGCAGTATAATTATCCGGTACCGAGTAAGGATCAAATTTGGTGCTTAAGAGTGACTTTTAAGTGAGAAATAATATGTGATTAGGAGCAATGATATAAAGTTGGTGAATAGGAAGTAAAAATCCTAGTACGGGGGATTTAAGGAAAAACAGTGCGAACCGACGTGTACCGGGTACTACCGATTTAACCACCACTTTCTTGCCATACAAGCTTATCACTAATTGAGCAAAATATCTTCCCTCTCATGATTACTTATTGACCAAAATATGTGGCCCAAAATGCAAGGAAAGAAAGAGAAAATTGTGTGGTTGAGGTTGAGCCAAATGTTGGCCAAACTTGTGATTAGAATTAAGTGTTATCTTTCTACCTTCTTATAAGACAAACTTAGCTTAATCTCCTTCATTTTATTCTTCATCTTGGCTGAGCAAGAGAGGGAGAAAGGGAGAGCAAGAGAAAACAAATTCCTTCTTGATTTACACCAACCAAGTGCTAAAATCGAATTCTAAACCGATTGATTGTAAGTTTGGAAGCTTGGGAAGCTAAGGGAACCAAAAACTTCAAGAAATAGTGGAGGATCACTCTTGCAAGCCTTCTTTTTGAGGTATAAAATCTGATCTATGGCTTTGATCCTTTTATTCTTGTTTAAGATGTTAAATAGTCCATGTTTTGGGTTTGATTACAAGTGATGCAAGTTGTTGTGGTGATTTTTGGATGAAATATGTAAGTTAGAGTTTGATTAATTTCTGCCTAAACTTGTTGTATAGTTAGTATATGTTGTATATAAGGTTATATAGGGGGTTTTGGTAGCAAGTGTAGCAAGAAATTAAGAAAACTATCATTGAAACCAAAAGATTTCAGATTTCTGGAAATTTTCATCCTATTCTGTCCGAATTTGAATCCCTATGTTAGAGGCCGAATTGGCCTTAGGTCAAAGAAGGAAAGTTGTAGAGAATGGTATTTTATAGGTTCCTACAAAATTTCAGCTCAATCGGAGCAATGTAAGACGTGAAAAGTCCAAAATACCCTTACTATTTTAGGTATTTCCCAAGCGGTCCGTGTGATCAGTTAAGTCCAGTTTATCACGTTTTTCGACTAGGATCCATTCTGATTTAGCTTTTTTCCAAAACATGAAAGTTGTAGTATTCTGAATTAGCTTTCAAATGCCTCTAAGAACACCTGTTTCAGACTTGTGTACTCTGAGATATGTCCATTACAGTGTTCTACGTTTAAACAGCCGACGAATTGGTTTCTGGTTTAGTAATTTGAGAATTTGACTAAGTTATATTAGGAACTGGACTAAGAGACCTTCATGAATGTTGTAGCCCTGTGTCTTAGCTTCGAAACGGCATAATGTTCATCCCAATCCGATAAGTGTAACTCCGGTTGTGACCATTATGCATGAACCCGTCAAAACTGTCTTTTGTCAAATTGCATTTCCGCACTTGTTATTACTTTGATTTTTGTTCTTATATTGTCTTGAGCCTATGAAATGGCTATTATGATGAGTTTGTGCTGTACATGACTTTGGGTTTGGCTGAGAAAAAAATCATGAAGCCATAAATGGCTGGAAAATTAGGTAAACACAAAGGGCATGCTGCCCAAATTTTCGTCCGAAAGCTAAGTTCTATTTGAACTTGTATAATACTATGACCGTTTTTCCATCTTAAAAACATGATCCTTCTTCAATTGGAAACTCCAAATGTTTACTTACTCTTACCAAATAAAGAGGAGTAGTTTAGGATTTTCTTGAGTATTTTGTCCTCTCTTTTTCATGAATTTCATTAAGACAATTAGTCTACAATATCTACTTGAATATGAGATAAGTTTCAACCATATAAACGATTCCAAAAATGGTATTTCTTAGTCTATCTAGTTGGATTTTGACTTGTCTTTAGTTCAAGTGTTTCCATTAGAAAATTTTATAACCCTTTTGAGTTTGGTTTTATGTGTGGTCTATGAAACCCTAGTTATTTTTGTCCACGGGTCCAAATGTCCTCGTTCCACTTTAAAGTCTTTTATTATGTTCTACTCATCATTCGTCGAGCCTCTTTGATTGCACCTAATTGGTTGTGATAAATGAGCTGTAATACTCTTTTCGTTTAATCTTAGGTTTTCTCGGTGATTAAAGATAATATCCGGAAAGATATTTTGCCGTTGTTTTTCATACGTAGGTGAGTGTTCTATATACGTTTTGTTTCTATGACTATGTGGATTGTTGGGTCTATGTGATTATTTGTGACTATTTGATTAAATGTTACTTGTTTTCTATGATTTCTAAAATGAACTTTTTCTAGGTGAGTGTGTACTTTATCGCACTCGACCTAAATAAATATGAAATTTTCAATGATTTAATGATGGAAACATTAGTTGCGCATGATGTAAGCCTTTTGGCTGAATTGGGCCCTGCCCTTCGTTACCGATCGACTCGAGCCAGAAGCGGACTCGGTCGGGCGATATGGTGACCCTGGGTGAATTTGGTATACTCGAGTATTACCTTGTAGTCCGGCTACGTCCGGATGGGTGGAGTCCGGCCAATGGTCGGATGGGTGGAGTCCGGTCAACGTCCGGAAAAGGGGATGAACGAACAAAAGGATGAACGAGGGATTCTACTTACAAAAAAATGTATTTTCAAACGATTGGAGGAATAAGGGGAAATGTCAGGAGAACGAACGAACAAACAAATAGCTCCTCGTGAGCCTGTATCCTTTTAATGAATGTATTATCATTGCTTTATATTGAACATGTTTTCTGGATTAAATGTTATTACATGACTAATGTTCCTTGTTTAATTACTTGTTTATATATATAGAACCTCACTGGGCTTTTTAGCTCATACCACGTCAATTGTTTTCCTTAGCAGGGGAAGGCGAGCAAGGACGAGCGTTCTGTATAGTCTAGTTGATCTAGTTCTTTGGCCTTGTAATGGTTCTCGCCCTAGTGCTTGGCATGGGCTGGTTGTATGAGGAATGAGAACCCTTGTATATTCGATGGTTGTACTTGAATGGTAAAAACTTTGAAGACTTCTGGTGTGTAGAAGTTTCTTATCTTTTACTTGAGCATCTATTGTCTATGGATGTATATACATGATTCGAGTTCCATAGTGAGTGAGTCCTGGCGAGAGCTGGGCAGGCGACCCGCTGAACCCTGGGGTACGCCCTAGGGGGAAGTGGGGCCGTCACAGTTTACTTTATCACACTCGTTCTAATTTCAAATGAATGAAATGTATTGAATGAATGAATGAATGAAATGTATTGAATGAATGAATGAAATGCAATGGTATGTTATGACTACATACGTCGTTGGAGTGAATCTCCTCGACTTTCAAATGAATGGGGGACGCCCAAACTCATAGGCTGACCTTGGACTCGAGCCGGCAATGGGCTTGGTCGGGAACCTGGGCGAGCCATGACATATATAAGCTCGACCTAATGAGAGGTCTTGCTTGGCATACTCGTGGAGTATCGGCTTATAAATGGCTTGTGGGCCCTGGAGGTGTACGGTGGATGGAGGGAAGTAAGTGGTGATCTACGGAAATGGAAATACCGACCCAGTTGACGGAGGGTCATCGCGGGAAGGTATACGAATGACATCGGCAGAGCGAGTGGAACTTAGCTCCTGAGAGCTACTATATCCTTGAATTGTTTCTGATTACTTTTCCTGCTCGAATGGTTGATTATTGAAATATCACAGTTTTGTTTAATAAATTTGGGATTGCTATTTGAACAATGTGCTTGCATGTGTGTTCTTGGCCTCACGAGCGTTTAGCTCACTCTATAGTTTTGTTTTCCTTAACAGGACCGAATCTCGGAGAAGTATGGCGAAACCCTTCGTTGTTCTTTTGTTTAGAATTTCTACTATATTTTGGCTATGCCCTGGTTTGGGTTGCACTTTTGGAATTGAAATGTAAAAATTTGGGCCCTGACGTGTATTTAGAATTTAAGTCGTATTATGATTACTCGATGAACTGGTTACATGTTAAGTGACTTGTTAAGTTTGAACGCTTCCACATTATTTGTATTCATGTTGCTCTCTTCGAAATGTTCGGTTTGGTTTTAAGTTGAATGGAATTGCTTGAGTTCTGGCGAGAGTTAGGCAGGCGTCCCGCGGATACCCTTTGGTTCACCTTAGGGAGATATGGGGGCGTCACAGTTGGTATCAGAGCACTAGGTTAGAGGTCTATATGGGAGACATATTAGATACTCTACCTTTAAGACTCGATATGGGATGACTTAATCATACCCTAAGTGATACTTGAGGCGAGCTAGCAACTATGTTAGTCCTACCTCAAGTGACAATTGGGATGAACCAACGATTAAGTTAGGCATGAATTGCAGGATATTGGAACTAGGCAGTGATTTAAGTTTCTAACCTGAAAAGTATCATTATTTTGCAGGGATGGATGACGGAAACGGAGCCCCGACAGCTAACGGGAATGGCCATGCGAATGGTCATTATGAGCCTTTTAGGACTATCTTCTACCGAGCTCTAGCGGTAGGAGCTCGAGTACGCTACTCACCATATGATAGATGCCCTCGATGTTCGTGTAGGTTGACTTTCGCCTACCCGAACCATCTAGTGCTTGCTCTGGATGACGAGCGTCGTCAGTTGGTGGATGCCAACCGCGATATACAGGCTGAGGTAGACGAGCTTAGGCAGATGGTTAGCGCTCAGGGTGAGTGGATTGCCGAGCTCGAGGAGGTGATTGAGGGTGAGGTAGCCACATCTGCAGTGGTTAATGGGGAGCTTGGGGATACTAGGGCTCGACTCACTAGGCTAGGACGGGATGTCCGTAACCGGGCTTTCGAGATCCTGGCTGATGCTACTAGATTGGTTGAGGACGCTACTGAGGTGATTCCTGATGCTGAGGAGGAGGATCCCGAGGAGGAGGTTCCTCCTGATAGCCCTGCTGTGGACTAGGATCTTAGTAGTTGACCCCTTTTGACTTTTGACTGGTACAACTAGGACTAGTTAGGGTGACGCGAGTGCTGAGACCATTGTATTTTGCATGCTTGTGTGGCCTAATTTTGGGCACTTGTTCTTACTTTAGTCTTCTGTGACTAAAAGTATACTTTTGAGCACCTGTGTGCTATATTTTTGTGAATTGTCCCTAACTTGCTAATTGTACGAACTTGACATGCTTATGAATGTAAATTATTGTTAATTTCAATGCTTTCTTGGTTGGTTCCCATTTTGATATATTTCTTCTTTTCTGCTTAAATTAATCTATTTCTTGCACTAGGCACATTTAGACTAATGGAAGGACTAAGGAGTGGTCGAGGCCGTGGGCGAGCGTCTAGACAGGCCCAACCTCAGGGGGATGACTAGGGATCGGCAACTGGACCGACCCAGGGACTGGAAAACATTGAGGGTAACCAAGTGGCTACTGCCATCAATAGGATGACTAATATCCTAGAACGTCTAGCGGAGAGACAGGGTCCTGGACCATTTAACCAACCTGGGGGCCAGGATAGAGGAGAGGATAGAGCCCTGGAAAGATTCTTAAAGTTTAACCCGCCTAAGTTTATGGGTGAACCTGACCCCGAAGTAGCGGAGAATTGGTTAGAGAGGATGACCAATATATTCGCCGCTCTAGATTACACTGAGGATAGGCGAGTGAACTTTTCTGCTTTCCAATTCGAGGGAATAGCTCGTGCTTGGTAGGATGCGATAAAAGGAAAATGGGAAAGAGCTCAAACCCCTTGGACTTGGGATAACTTTACGAGAGAGTTCAATGAGAAATTCCTTCCACCCTTAATCCAAGAAAAGAGGGAGGACGAATTCATTAAGCTAAAACAAGGAACCCTTACTGTAGCAGTGTGACAGCCCCACCTTCCCCTAAGGCGAACCAAAGGGGTTAGCGAACTGCCTGCCCAACTCTCGCCAGGACTAACGGTTCGGTATAGAACGAGCTAATACATTCCGGAGCTTACCAACGTGGGTAAACAAATCAAAATGTTAAAATAAAAAAAAAATGAAACCGAAGTCGGCTATGAATAGTAACCGACCCGTCAGAACCCAACCAAATATCAAGCAAACATTCACGTATTAAAACTTAGCATTTACAAGCCAAAGTGGCATACAAAAGTATTCAAAAGTGGATACATGTCTGGTTTGCCAAATCAAAAGGAAAACGGTCCCAAAAGTACATTTAGGGTTTCAATACATGAGCTATACAAAAGATATGTTCAACTGGCTCAATTTGGCAGCCAATTGTCAAATCTAGTCCAAAAGTATTTATTTTCCTGTAAGGAAAACAAAAAGGAACAGAAAGGGGTGAGCTTGCGCTCAATGAGGTACCAGACATATAGCAGTAAAATCATGGCATTTCACATTTAACAAATCAGGTACACATGCCAGACGTAAAGTAAATGAACCAATGATTCAAATCAGAAGGATACAGGTGGCTCTCAGGAGCCAAATTCCCATTAGCATCATCGAAGCTTGATCAAAATAATAGTTGACACTCCGTCAACGCTAAAGGAGTAACCAATACCGTAGACTCCACTTTCTTCGATTCCTTCCACCTCACATACCCCACCGGGCCCGAAATCCAATCAGATCAGAAATGGTAATACTCGAGTATACCTGGAATCAAGGGTCTCAATACCCAAAGATCCCAAAATAGACTACCGTGGTTCGTTATCTAATCGACCAGGCCCTTGCCGACCCGACTCGAGAAACTGGCCACAGGTGTTGAGCTCAGAGGTCACAGAAAGGTTGTTGGACACAAGCTTCCGAACGACGTCAAAACAGATACAGATCCAGATACAGATAACAGATACAGATACAGATACAGATAGCAGATTCAGATACGCGTTCAAAATTGGCATATGAACAGACCAGAGAACGAGTGTGATAAAGTACACCCTCGCCTCCCTTTTATCAAAACAGTATTTGGCTCCAACAGTCACAAATCAAGTATTCAGATATTCAGGTATTTCACATAACGGGTAGCAGGTAGTGGAACACTCACCGGGGTCAGTACAGATACCTCCCAAAAGAGAGCTTTAATCACCAAGAAACCCTAAGATAATCCAAAGAAAACAATTGAAGGTTCCACTTTCAAAATCGAGTATATAGAATGCACATGTGAGGCTCGACTACCAGTCATATGCCTCGCCAAAATATGATTAAAGCAAGGGTGAAAAACATGAATTTTTGGAAACAAAAAGGTAAAATGAAGACCTAGGCTCAAACAACCCAAAAGTCCTTCGCTCAAATCACAAGTAAATCCAACTAGTCTTCAAGTAAAATTTCGGCAGCATATCCCTTGTGTTTACCTAATTTCCAGCCATCATGGCTTCATTATTTCCTCAAATCAGTCCCAACATCTCGTACAAAAATAATCTCATTCCCAAAAGCCGTTCACTAGGCTTAATGGCATTCAAGTACAAAATTTAGTTAGGAAATGACCGGATATGAAAGTCAAGCCCTAAACTATTCAAATAAACACAATAAGACTCGATTACAAGTCATAAACCAATTCTACATACTACCAAAATAGGGTTCCCTAAGCATACACAAACAATAGAGGAAACCAGAAAAATCCGGAAATGATTTAGCTTTAGCCCTGAAAAAAAAAACAGTTTTTGTCCTCATTTTGCGGTAATGGTGCCAAAGGCACTACGATTATCAGATGAAGGTGTAAGACCCACCGTTTCGAAGCTCAGAGATAGGAATACAACATTACAGAAGGTCACTCAACCCAGTTTCGAGTGTAACTAGGTCAAAATTGCAAGATACCATACCAGAATCACAAAAACAGATTCACAGAATGCATTCTAGCGGAAACATCATAACTCAGGCTCTCCAAGTCCAAATCCAGAAATTCCAAAACCAGCTGAAAGCTAAGAAATGAGGATAAATTTCATCAGAAGGCCTCAACAACCAATTCGGAAGCAAATCCAGCCAAAACAACCAATTACAGGCGCAATTCTTACATTCGGGTAAAACCAGAACAGCAATAGTAATTTCTACTTTTCTCACTCTACGCTACTCCGATTGACCTGAAATTTTGTAGACACCTATAAAATGTCATTCCCTACAACTTTCATGTTTTAATCCAAGGCCAATTCGGCCTCTAACTAGGAGCTAAAAATTCAGACAGAATGTTCCTTCACAAAACCTAATTTTCTGAAATTTCTTCCAAAACAGAAATTGATTGCAATCATCCACTTTTTCCACCTTCTAGAGTCATTATATACCATTTCCAATCATCATAGATAGCCACACAACCATGCTTATATTAAAACAGAAAAATCCCCAAAAATAATAAAACTTCATCACTTCAACCACAAATCAAGAAATAATCCATAATATTGCATCTCATACTACCACTAATCATGATTTAAGCATCAATTAAGGGAGGAGGGTGGTTCTTCACAACTCACCTTAGAAACAAGAGAGAGAGAGAGCAATAGGTCCTCTTAGCTTTCCAAATAACTCCACAAATCAACTCACTAACACTAATTGAAGAGGTTTTATGGAAGGAATTCAAGATGAAACGGTTAGTTTGTGAGATTGGGCAAGAAACTTGGAAGCTTTTCTTTCTTTTCTTGGAGGAAGAGGTTCGGCCAAGAGGAAGACAAAAATGAGGAATTTTTGGTGAATTTTTTATTTATTTGGTCAATGGTAAGAAAATGAATAGTGGTCTTACAAGTTCCTCCAATCAAATGGTGACACTTGTCACTTATTAAATGCAAGTCTATCACTTTGTTCCCTCTCACATCAATCCAAATAGCTTCCTCTAAACATCTCTTAACATCCGGTAAATTAAACCCAGTATCCGAAACTTAACCTAGTTGGCCGAATTTTTCCGAACTTTTCGCACTAGTGGGTCCCACGTCCGGTATATGCTCTTAATTTCTCAAAACCTATTTGATATTAGAAAAATCATCTAAAAACTATATTTACTCATAAAATTATCTAGAAAATTTTCCGGATACAGAAAGTGCAGAAAACAAACCATTGAAGATAAGAAAACCTAGAAAGATAATAAAACCTAGAAAATGAAAAAGTTACGGGTTCTCATAAGCTGAGTATGAAGGGAAGTTCACTAAACTTTCCAAATACGCTCCCGAGTTAGTAGCCAATGAACGGAGGAGGATTAGGAGGTTTGTACAGGGACTTAATGTGGAACTTCAGGAGGGCCTGACTGCAGCCCAAATCTCTACATTTACTGAGGCTTTAGAGAAAGCGCAAAGGGTTGAGAATGCGAGATCTCAAATGAGGGATTTCCACAACAGAAAAAGGAATTTTCCTAGTCGTACTTCTGGGCAGACCAGTAAGAATGTACACCCTTCTAAAATGGGAAGAGGAGAAGGAGGAACGAGGACTGCTGGAGCTTCTAGGGGAGCTCTATCTAGAGGAGGTCGTAGCGGGACGAGTCAAGTTAGGGGGCACTTTCTGTTGGATCGACTGTGACCCCTCAAGTTACATGTGGGTATTGTGGTAAATCCAACCACTCTGAGAACAATTGCTAGAGAAAGTTGGGAAAATGCTTACTGTGTGGGAGCGCTGAGCATCAAGTCGCAAATTGTCCGAAATCGCCAAAGACAGGGGGAAACCTGCAAAGGCCTGAAAAATCGACCTCTAAGCAGACCAGTGCCGGAGGGAGTCGACCGAAAGTACCGGCTAGGGTCTACACATTGGATTATCCACAGGTCCCAGAGGCGACCGAGGTGGTTGAAGGTACAATTCCACTCTTTCACCGCCTAGCTAGGGTTTTAATTGATTCGGGTGCAACACACTCTTTTGTAAACCCTGATTTCATGAGTGGACTAGACTTGAAGCCAATTAAGTTACCGTATGACTTGGAGGTTAAAACACCCACGGGGGGCATGTGAGAACCCGTAAAAACCCTAATATTTTCCTAGGGTTTATTTCCCCTTAATTGCATGTTTTCTGTATTTTCTGGCTTAGAAATATTTTCTTAGTGGATTTTATGAGCAATTATAGTTTTAAGATGATTTTTCTAGCATTGGTGAGTTTTTAGAAAATTAAGAATAAATAGTGGTCGTGGGACCCACTAGTGCGATAAGTTCGGAAAAATTCGGCCAATAAGGTTAAGTTTCGGATACTGTGTAAAATTTATCGGGTGTTAAGTGATAAGTAGAGTGTGTGAAGTGATTGATGTGAGAGAGAAAAGAAGGATAGGAATGCATTTAATAAGGTGCCACGTGTCACTTTCTTATTGGATACCTTTTTAAGAATTACTATTCCAAATTTTGACTTTTTGACCAAAGGTTAAATATCTCAAAATTCACCAAATTTCCTCATTTTTCTTTCCCTTTGGCCGGCTCTCTCTCTCACTCTTGCAAGAAGGAGAACTTCTTCAATCTTCAAGTTTCTTCTAGCAAATCATCTCAATCAAGGCCATAAACAAGATTTCACTCCATAAAAACTTTCCTTCTAGTGTTAGTAAGTTGTTTGGTGAACTTTGTTTGAAGGACTAAGGTGCCCAACATCCCTCTCTCTCTTGTTTCTTGGTAAGTGAAGCTTGAAACACCCTACTACCTTTAATGATGGTTATATGATGCTTAGAAGTGGCATGAGTGTGTGAAAATGTGATTTATTTCTTGATTTGAAGAGTTTTGGTGAAGTTTTTATTTTATTGGGAATTTTTCTGGTTTAATATGATCTTGATGTTGGGGGCTTGTATGATGAATTGTAATGGTTGGAAATGGCTCTAGTGGATGTGAAATGTGGTTAAATGCAATCAATTTTGGATTTGGTGTGAAATTTGAAAAGTTAGGGTTCTTGAACCCCAATTCTGTCCGGTTTTAGATCACTGGGTTAGAGGCCGAATTAGACTTTGCTCAAAACATCAACGTTGTAGGTATTGATGTGTTTGAGGTGCCTGTAAAATTTCAGGTCATTTGGATGAGTGTAGAGTGAGTTATGCCGTTTTTACTGTAGCTGTTCTGCTTTGATCAGAATGCGAAAAACTGCGATAGTAATTGGACATTTTGACTGGAATTGGTTTGGATTTTGAAGTTGGTGTCTTCTGATGAAATGTAGCTGAGTGTCTTAGCTAGCATATGCCTTTGGAATTTCGGCATTTGGACTTGTATGGACTGAGATATACCGATTACAGTTTTCTGCGTTTTGCAAACCTGTTTTGGGAATTCTGGTATAGTATTTCGTATATTTGACCTAGTTGTGTTAGGAACTGGATTGAGTGACCTTCTACATTGTTGTAGCCCTGTTTCATAGCTTCGAAACGGTGGGTCTTACACCCCCATCCGATAACCGTAGAGAATTTGACGCCATTACCGCATAATGAGTGTAAAACAGTTTTCTATTTGGGGCCAAGACTAAGGCCATTTTCTAATTTCTGGTTTGCTATTATGCTCATTTATGCATATGAAACCCTATTGGGGTTGTGTTTAGCATTGCTATATGACTCGTTATCGAGTCTCATTGTATGTGTTATATGTTCTAGGGCTTGAAGGTAGTGCACGACGGCTTGGTGATTGTGGTACATGAAATACCACTTACTTGCTTGGTGAGTATACCACTCACTAAATTGTTACTATGTGGCTTTGTTAAATGTTATGTGATGCCTTGATGGCTTACTCGAATATTGAAATTGATTAAGGTGAGGGTGTACTTGACCGCCCTCACCTCTTTTGATATTGTCACTGAATGGCTACCGTTTTATTGCATTACTGAACTTGATATATTGGTTGGTGAATTACATTTCATGGAAACTGAATTGATGTCGTTTGGACGATGTCCAACGGCCTTACTGCATTACTGAGCTCAACCCCGTTTGGTAGTCAATTGGATCGAGCCGGCGAGAGCTGGGCAGGCAGTCCGCTAACCCCTTTGGTTCGCCTTAGGGGAAGGTGGGGCTGTCACAGGTGGTATCAGAGCCTAGGTTTGAATTAGCCTGGGTGTTATAGGAATGCTTGATCTGAGGGTTTATTGTTTATGGTCTTTAAGCTTATTGATTCTTATTTATTTACACTTTTGGTGTAGGATGGACAGTTCCAGTGGACCTAGTGATGGCCCTGCGGCCAAGCGACCCCGTGTAGCGCTCCCGATGATTAAGTACCAGATCCGGCCAAAGGGGGCCGTTATTCGTTGGAGCCCGCCTAACCGTCTTCGGCGGTGCGCGTGTAAAGAGAAGTATGCTTACCCGAATGCCCTCGTTTTGGCAGTTGTGAAGGAAAGAAAGGAGCTGGCAAAAGCTAATGCCAAGTTTGAGGTTGAGGTGAATCAGTTAAAGGCGGCCAACGAGGGGCAAGCCAAAAGGATAGAAGATCTGAAGTACGATGTACTAGAGGCGGAGGATAGAGTCGATGACCTCTGTGCCCAGCTGAGGGAGGCGCGTGAGCGCGAGTCTAAGAGGGCTCGGAAGGTGAGGACTCGAGCCGCTGCAATCCTAAACCTCTGTGCCGAGGTGGTGGAAGGTGTGAGCGATAAGGACTCCTGTGCGGGGTCTGAGGCTAGGGTTGGATCCACTCCGTCGAGTGGGTCTCATAGCTCATCTTCGGGCTAGATTATGACTCCTAGAGTTGTTATAGATAGTTTTGGTCTTGTGTATAGGGTGGATAGGGATAGAGCCTTAGCTAACCGTTTTGGATGTAGGGTTAGCTACGTGTAAATCTCTTTTGATAGGCCTATCCTCAGGTGGATCTTTTGTGTACGTACGTACTTTGGCCGTACTTGACTGACTGCTTGTATATATATGTTTGGCTTGTATCTATGTGTGCTTGTGGCCCTGTGTGAAATGTATCAATTTGTGTTATGTGAAAGTTTATGTGTTACTTACCTGCTTTATTACTGCTTTGGTTTAGTACTCTTGCCTAGACAAAGTATACCCTATGGAAGGAACACGAAGTGGTCGGGGACGCGGGCGCGGAACTAGACAAACCGCACCGGTTAGGGAAACGGGGGACCCCTCTACTGGACCTAACCCTGGACCGCAATTAGACCCCAATGTACAAATAGCTGCTGCCATGCAGCAAATGACCAACCTACTCGCACAAGTAGTGTAACAACAGGGCCAGAACCCAAACCTTAACCCCGGAAACCCTGGCCATCATGTCGAGAGTGAAGATAGAGCGCTAGAACGGTTTCAAAAGTTTTCTCCGCCAAAGTTTATTGGGGGACCCGACCCTGATGTTGCTGAGAAATGGCTGGAGAAGATGGTAGACATATTCGCGGCTTTACACTATCCGGACGAACGGCAGGTAACTTTTGCCGTGTTCCAACTCGAGGGGGCTGCCCGTTCCTGGTGGAACGTAATTAGGCAGAAATGGGAGCGGGAGCAGACACAGAGGACTTGGGTGAACTTCATCCGAGAATTCAATGCCAAGTTTTTCCCTCCTTTAGTCCAGGAGAGGAAGGAGGACGAGTTTATCCGGCTCCGGCAAGGGGCTCAGACGGTGGCGGAGTACGAGAGCCAGTTTACCCGCCTGTCCAAATTCGCGCCTGAACTAATCATGACTGAGCAACGACGGGTGAGGCGCTTCATTCAGGGTTTGAATGTGGAGATCCAGAAAGACCTCGCGGCGGCTCAAATCACTACATTTAGCGAGGCAATGGAGAAGGCCCAACGGGTTGAGAGTGCACGGCTTCAGGTCCGAAACTTCCAGGCTAAAAAGCGTGGTTTTCCTGGGAGTACATCTGGACAGGGTGACAAGAGCACTCCCTCTAAGTTTGGACGAGGCATGGGAGGTGGTCGACAATCTGGATCAGGCAGAGGGACTCCGTTCAGGGGCGGCCAAGCTGGGCGAGGACAAAGGGGAAACACCCAGAGTGGCTCGGCTTCGGCACCTCGTGGTCCCTGTGGGCACTGTGGAAAGACAAACCACACCGAGGACAATTGCTGGAGGAAACTGGGGAAATGTCTGCGGTGTGGAAGTGCGGACCATCAGCTGGCTACATGTCCGGTCCTGAAACAAGACGGAAAGGGGAGCCAACTACCGTCGAGGACCAATACTGGACCAGCCAAGGGGGACGGATCCAAGCCTAAAGTTCCAGCTAGGGTATATTCCTTAGAGCCTCACCAGATCCCAGAGTCTTCCGAGGTGGTGGAAGGTAAGATCCCTATTTTCCACCGTTTTGCCAAAGTTTTAATTGATCCTGGTGCCACTCACTCGTTTGTTAACCCTGATTTCATGTGTGGCATCGATATAAAACCTGCTAGCTTACCATATGACCTAGAGGTTAGTACACCTACGGGGAGTCAACGTTTGGTGACTAGTATGGTTTATAGGGATTGCGACGTATGGGTAGGTGAAAGGAGGTTTTTAGGGGACTTGATTAGTTTATCCATTAAGGGGTACGACGTGATTCTGGGTATGGACTGGTTAGCCAAATATAACGCCCAACTGGATTGTAAAACGAAAATAGTTGAATTTCGCATTCCTAGCGAGGCAACCTTAAGGTTAGATATAAGGGGTAGGTTAGCCTCATCTGCTCTCATTTCGGGCATTCGAGCTAGGAAACTGATAAGTAAAGGGGCGCAAGGATTTTTGGCCTTCTTAATTAACACCCCTACGGATAAGTTAAAAGTGGAAGACGTGGCCGTAGTGAGGGAATTTCCGGATGTGTTTCCTGATGAGTTAGTGGCCTTACCTCCGGAAAGGGAGATAGAATTCCGAATAGATCTTTTACCTGGAACCGCACCTATCTCCAAAACCCCTTACCGAATGGCGCCTGCAGAACTTAAAGAGCTTAAGTTGCAATTACAAGACCTTTTGGAGCGGGGATTCATTCACGAGAGTGAGTCTCCTTGGGGAGCTCCTGTTCTATTCGTGAAGAAAAAGGATGGAACTTTGAGGATGTGTATTGACTATAGGGGGCTGAACAACGTGACGATCAAGAATAAGTATCCACTGCCCCACATCAACGAGTTGTTTGACCAGCTGCAAGGAGCAGTGGTCTTCTCCAAGTTGGATCTTCGACAGGGATACTATCAGTTATTGACAAAGAAGGAGGACATTCCGAAAACTGCTTTCAACTCGAGATACGGGCATTACGAGTTCGCCGTTATGCCCTTTGGACTGACCAATGCTCCCGCCGCCTTCATGGACTTAATGCATAGGGTTTTTAAACCCTACCTGGACCGATTTGTCGTGGTGTTTATTGACGACATTTTGGTCTACTCTAAGTCATGCGAGGAGCATGAGGAGCATTTGAGAGTGGTGTTGCAGACGTTGAGGGAGCATCAGCTGTACGCCAAGTTTAGCAAATGCGAGTTCTGGTTGGAGAAAGTAGCGTTTCTAGGGCACGTGATTTCCCACGAAGGTATTTCGGTGGACCCGGCAAAGGTTGAGGCCGTGACAAATTGGAAGAGGCCAGAAACCCCCACGGAAATTCGTAGCTTTCTAGGGCTAACTGGGTATTACCGAAGGTTTATTAAGGATTTTTCCAAACTGGCAGGACCTTTAACTGACTTGACAAAGAAGCATGGCCAGTTTATTTGGAACGGCCGATGCGAAACAAGTTTTCAGGAATTAAAGAGAAGATTGACCATGGCTCCGGTACTGGTCTTGCCAAATGGAGTGGACGGGTTTGCAGTATATGCAGACGCGTCGCGAGAAGGATTGGGATGCGTTTTGATGCAGAACCGGAATGTGATTGCTTTTGCCTCTAGGAAATTGAAGCTTCACGAGCAGAACTACCCGACTCACGATCTAGAATTAGCTGCAGTTGTGTTTGCTTTGAAAAAGTGGAGGCATTACCTATATGGGGTGACCTTCGAAGTGTTTTCGGATCACAAGAGTCTTAGGTACCTCTTTTCCCAGAAGGAACTGAACATGAGGCAACGAAGGTGGATGGAATTCCTGGAAGATTACGACTGTACGATCAATTACCATCCGGGAAAGGCAAATGTGGTAGCAGATGCCTTGAGTCGTAAGGTGCAAGTAGCGGGGCTAATGATTAAGGAGTGGGATTTGCTAGAATCCGTGTGCGAGTGGAAACCCTGTCTAGGGAGCCATAAGGTGATATTTGGCAATGTTAGGGTTACCTCCACTCTACTGGAACGTATAAAAGAGGCACAAAAAGAAGATGTGATGGTACAGAAATGGAGAGAGAAAGTGGATAAGGGAGAAACTACGGACTTCAATTTGAGTCCTGAGGGTATTTTGAAGTATCGAAACAGAATAGTGGTACCAAAGGACGAGTCGTTGAAAGCAGAGATTCTGGAGGAAGCTCATCGGTCTAAGTATACAATCCATCCGGGTAGCAGCAAAATGTATCAAGACCTGAAAGGAACCTACTGGTGGGATAATATGAAGAGGGAAATCGCTCATTACGTGCAGAAATGTCTCATTTGCCAGCAAGTGAAGGCAGAGCATCAAAAACCATCGGGTCTGTTACAACCCTTGGAGATACCTGAGTGGAAGTGGGAAAACATCACCATGGACTTCGTTTCAGGTTTACCGAGGACGCAAAGAGGACACGATGCCATTTGGGTGATCGTTGATCGATTAACCAAGTCGGCCATTTCTTGCCGGTGAACATGAAGTACTCAATGGACAAATTGACCCGACTGTACATGGATGAAGTTGTTAGACTACACGGTGTTCCTGTGAGCATTGTCTCTGATCGGGATCCACGGTTCGTATCTCGATTTTGGCAGAAATTCCAAGAAACCCTGGGGACGAGACTCAACTTGAGCACGACCTATCATCCTCAGACGGATGGCCAGTCAGAACGGACGATTCAGACTCTCGAGGACATGCTACGGACCTGTATTCTGGATTTTGGAGGCAATTGGGGTCAGCACATGACCTTAGTAGAGTTTGCATACAACAATAGCTTCCATTCGTCAATTAAAATGGCTCCGTACGAAACTCTCTACGGACGCAAGTGCCGCTCACCGATTTACTGGGACGAAGTTGGTGAAAAGAAAGCCCTAGACCCGACAACTATTCCGTGGATGGAAGAGGCTCACGAGAAGGTCAAGTTGATAAGGCAACGGCTTCAAACCGCCCAGAGTCGCCAAAAGAGCTACGCGGATAACCGAAGGAAGGATTTGGAATTTGAAGTTGGAGATCAAGTATTTCTTAAGATCACACCCTTACGAAGTCTTACAACGGGCAAAGGAAAGAAGCTTCAACCGCGGTACGTCGGACCCTACAAGATCCTTCAAAGGGTTGGAGCGGTCGCGTATCGATTGGAACTGCCATCCAGTCTATCTCGAATCCACGATGTCTTTCACGTCTCGATGCTAAAGAAGTATCATCCAGACCCATCTCATGTGTTGCAACCGGAGGATATCGAAGTGGATGAATCACTGGCTTATGAAGAGAAACCAGTCCAAGTACTCGATCGAAAAGTCAAAGAGCTCAGAAACAAGAAGATTCCGCTAGTGAAAGTGTTATGGAGAAACCACGGAGTGGAGGAAGCTACTTGGGAAATGGAAGAGGAAATGCGAAAGAAATACCCAAACCTTTTCGGGAATTAAGGTGAGAAATTTCGAGGACGAAATTCTTTTAAGGGGGGGAGAGTGTGAGAACCCGTAAAAACCCTAATATTTTCCTAGGGTTTATTTCCCCTTAATTGCATGTTTTCTGCATTTTCTGGCTTAGAAATATTTTCTTGGTGGATTTTATGAGCAATTATAGTTTTAAGATGATTTTTCTAGCATTGGTGAGTTTTTAGAAAATTAAGAATAAATAGTGGTCGTGGGACCCACTAGTGCGATAAGTTCGGAAAAATTCGGCCAATAAGGTTAAGTTTCGGATACTGTGTAAAATTTATCGGGTGTTAAGTGATAAGTAGAGTGTGTGAAGTGATTGATGTGAGAGAGAAAAGAAGGATAGGAATGCATTTAATAAGGTGCCACGTGTCACTTTCTTATTGGATACCTTTTTAAGAATCACTATTCCAAATTTTGACTTTTTGACCAAAGGTTAAATATCTCAAAATTCACCAAATTTCCTCATTTTTCTTTCCCTTTGGCCGGCTCTCTCTCTCACTCTTGCAAGAAGGAGAACTTCTTCAATCTTCAAGTTTCTTCTAGCAAATCATCTCAATCAAGGCCATAAACAAGATTTCACTCCATAAAAACTTTCCTTCTAGTGTTAGTAAGTTGTTTGGTGAACTTTGTTTGAAGGACTAAGGTGCCCAACATCCCTCTCTCTCTTGTTTCTTGGTAAGTGAAGCTTGAAACACCCTACTACCTTTAATGATGGTTATATGATGCTTAGAAGTGGCATGAGTGTGTGAAAATGTGATTTATTTCTTGATTTGAAGAGTTTTGGTGAAGTTTTTATTTTATTGGGAATTTTTCTGGTTTAATATGATCTTGATGTTGGGGGCTTGTATGATGAATTGTAATGGTTGGAAATGGCTCTAGTGGATGTGAAATGTGGTTAAATGCAATCAATTTTGGATTTGGTGTGAAATTTGAAAAGTTAGGGTTCTTGAACCCCAATTCTGTCCGGTTTTAGATCACTGGGTTAGAGGCCGAATTAGACTTTGCTCAAAACATCAAAGTTGTAGGTATTGATGTGTTTGAGGTGCCTGTAAAATTTCAGGTCATTTGGATGAGTGTAGAGTGAGTTATGCCGTTTTTACTGTAGCTGTTCTGCTTTGATCAGAATGCGAAAAACTGCGATAGTAATTGGACATTTTGACTGGAATTGGTTTGGATTTTGAAGTTGGTGTCTTCTGATGAAATGTAGCTGAGTGTCTTAGCTAGCATATGCCTTTGGAATTTCGTCATTTGGACTTGTATGGACTGAGATATACCGATTACAGTTTTCTGCGTTTTGCAAACCTGTTTTGGGAATTCTGGTATAGTATTTCGTATATTTGACCTAGTTGTGTTAGGAACTGGATTGAGTGACCTTCTACATTGTTGTAGCCCTGTTTCATAGCTTCGAAACGGTGGGTCTTACACCCCCATCCGATAACCGTAGAGAATTTGACGCCATTACCGCATAATGAGTGTAAAACAGTTTTCTATTTGGGGCCAAGACTAAGGCCATTTTCTAATTTCTGGTTTGCTATTATGCTCATTTATGCATATGAAACCCTATTGGGGTTGTGTTTAGCATTGCTATATGACTCGTTATCGAGTCTCATTGTATGTGTTATATGTTCTAGGGCTTGAAGGTAGTGCACGACGGCTTGGTGATTGTGGTACATGAAATACCACTTACTTGCTTGGTGAGTATACCACTCACTAAATTGTTACTATGTGGCTTTGTTAAATGTTATGTGATGCCTTGATGGCTTACTCGAATATTGAAATTGATTAAGGTGAGGGTGTACTTGACCGCCCTCACCTCTTTTGATATTGTCACTGAATGGCTACCGTTTTATTGCATTACTGAACTTGATATATTGGTTGGTGAATTCCATTTCATGGAAACTGAATTGATGTCGTTTGGACGATGTCCAACGGCCTTACTGCATTACTGAGCTCAACCCCGTTTGGTAGTCAATTGGATCGAGCCGGCGAGGGCTTGGTCGTGAAGATTGAATCGCCACGGGGACTGTACTGGGGAACCTTGTGGTAATGAGACCCTTGGTTCCGGTAAACTCGAGTATTACCAAAAATATTACTGAATGGAGTGCGGGCCCGGTTGGGGTATGTTGGGTGGAAGGAATGGAAGTAAAGAGTTGTCTACGGTTTGGTATTTTAACATTGACGGAGAGTCAATGACATTGGTTCAAGATTGCAAGCGTGGAAATGGGCTCTTGAGAGCCGACCGTATCCTTTTACCGTTTTGCTTCATTGCTTATTTGTGCACTTTAAATGAAGGTTCATTCTTATATGACTTTGATTGCTTATTGGGTGGTATACCACTGGGCTTTGGCTCATTCCGTGTTATTTGTTTTCCTTACAGGGATATAATTGCTTTTGAAAATGGACTGGATAGTCAATTGCCATACTGAGCTTGTAAATGTCTTTTGTATAGCTCTTGAAGTGAAACCCTAATGTATAACGGGTTCATTTCCTTTTGATAGGCAAATCGAATGTGTACTCCTTAATGAATGGTTTTGGCATGCCATTATGGTTGTAAATGTTGATTTCCATTGTATATATATGCTTGGCTATGGTTTAGATAAATTTCGGCTTCCGGTTTTTCGTTTTTTTTATTTTGTGTTTTTGACTTGTTTGCGCGCAATGGTATGTTCCGGAACGTTTTAGATTGACGTAAACCGTACCGTTAGTCCTGGCGAGAGCTGGGCAGGCAGTCCGCTAACCCCTTTGGTTCGCCTTAGGGGAAGGTGGGGCTGTCACAGGGCAAAAGTCTAATTGCTAATCTGGTGTATAAGAATAGTGAAATCTGCGTGAAGGAAAGAAAATTGCTGGCCGATTTGATAGGCTTAGCGATTAAAGGATGTGATGTGATCCTAGGGATGGATTGGTTAGCCCGTTATAGTGCCCAACTGAATTGTAGGACGAAAATTGTAGAATTGTGTATTCCAGGGGAGGCAACCCTGAAATTGGATGTGAGGGGTAAGTTAGCTTCGTCTGCACTTATTTCAGGAATTCGGGCTAGGAAATTGTTAAATAAGGGAGCTCAAGGATATTTGGTTTTTCTTATTAATACCCCTAGCGATAAGGTGAATCTGGAGGACACACCGGTAGTGAAAGAATTTTCCGATGTTTTTCCTGAAGAATTGGAGTCTCTACCCCCGGAATGGGAAATAGCTTTTAAAATTGATGTAGCTCCGGGAACAGCACCTATTTCAAGGACACCATATAGGATGGCTCCAGCTGAATTGAAGGAGTTGAAGTTACAATTACAGGATTTGTTGGAACGAGGTTTTATACGAGAGAGTGATTCCCCGTGGGGAGCCCCAGTTTTGTTTGTAAAGAAGAAAGATGGGAGTTTGAGGTTATGTGTAGATTATCGAGGGTTAAATAATGTTACGATTAAGAATAAATACCCGCTACCCCACATTGATGAATTGTTTGACCAATTGCAAGGAGCGGTAGTGTTTTTAAAGTTGGATCTAAGGCAGGGTTACTATCAATTGAGGATTTTGGAGAAGGACATACATAAGACTGCTTTTAACTCGATGTATGGGCACTTCGAGTTTGCAATGATGCCTTTTGGGTTAACCAATGCACCTGCCGCTTTCATGGATTTAATGCATAGGGTTTTTAAACCTTACTTGGATCAATTTGTGGTGATCTTCATTGATGATATTTTGGTGTATTCTAAGAATGTGAAGGATCATGAGAAACATTTGAGAATTGTTTTACAAATCTTGAGGGAACATCAATTATATGCTAAGTTTAGCAAGTGTGAATTCTGGCCAAAAGAAATGACTTTCTTAGGGCATATAATTTCTAAGGATGGGATTAAAGTGGATCCAACTAAAGTTGAAGCTGTTTCGAAATGGAAACGACCGGAAAACCCTACCGAAGTTCGGAGTTTTATAGGATTGGCAGGGTATTACCGAAGATTCATCCAGAATTTTTCGAAAATTGCTGGGCCTATGACTGAGTTGACCAAGAAAAATGAAAAATTTATATGGAGTCCTAAGTGTGAAGGAAGGTTTCAGGAATTGAAAAGATGATTGACAAGAGCGCCTGTGTTAGGTTTGCGAAACGGAAAGGATAGTTTTGTGGTTTACACAGATGCTTCTAAGGAAGGTTTGGGATGTGTTTTAATGCAAAATGATAAAGTGATAGCATATGCCTCTAGGAAATTGAAACCGCATGAAGGAAATTATCCGACTCATGATTTGGAGTTAGCGGCTGTGGTCTTTGCTTTGAAGAAATGGAGACACTATTTGTACAGAGTAACATTTGAGGTTTTTACAGATCACAAAAGCCTTAAGTACTTATTTTCTCAAAAGGAGCTGAATTTGAGGCAACGTAGATGCATGGAATTTCTAGAAGATTATGATTGTACGATTAAGTACCATCCTGGGAAGGCCAATGTAGTGGCCGATGCTTTGAGCCGTCAGATACAAATGGCTGGATTGATGGTTAAGGAATTTCAGTTGTTGGAGGAAGTTAGCTATTGGAATCCTCGATTAGGACCAAGGAAAGTAATTTTGGGGAATATTGTAATAACCTCCACTTTATTAGAATGCATTAAGGAATCTCAGGAAAAGGACCCTGAAGTGCAAAAGTTGGTGGAAAAAGCTAAGATGGGAGACAAGACGGATTTCAATTTGGGACCAGATGGAATATTGAGATTTCGAAATCGGATAGTAGTACCAAAGGATGAAACACTTAAGAAGGAAGTTTTGGAGGAAGCATACCGATCGAAGTTTACGGTACACCCTGGAGGGAATAAAATGTACCAAGACTTGAAAAGTCTATATTGGTGGAAAAATATGAAGAAGGAAATTGCCCAGTTTGTTCAGACATGCTTGGTTTGTCAACAGGTTAAAACCGAGCATCAAAGACCATCAGGACTTTTGCAACCTCTAGAAATACCTGAGTGGAAATGGGAAAATATTACCATGGATTTTGTATCAGGCTTACCAAGGACACAGAGAGACCATGACGCCATTTGGGTGATAGTGGATAGATTGACTAAATCGACTCATTTTCTACCAATTAGCATGAAATACCCGTTAGAGAAGCTGGCCAGGTTGTACATGGACGAGATCATTAGACTACATGGTATACCTGTGAGTATTGTGTCAGATAGGGATCCAAGATTTGTTTCGAGGTTTTGGCAAAAGATGCAAGAAGTGTTGGGGACTAAATTAAACTTTAGTACCACCTATCATCCTCAGACTGACGGACAATCTGAAAGAACAATTCAGACCCTTGAGGACATGTTAAGGACTTGTGTACTAGATTTTGGAGAGAGTTGGAGTAAGCTTTTGACTTTAGTGGAATTTGCCTATGACAATAGTTTCCACTCTTCTATTCAAATGGCTCCATATGAAGCACTTTATGGTCGGAGGTGTAGATCCCCGATTTGTTGGGATGAAGTAGGTGAACGAAAAATTTTAGACCCGACTACCGTATCTTGGATTGAGGAAGCTACTGAAAAGGTAAAGTTGGTACGGCAAAGGATTCAAACCGCTCAGAGTAGACAAAAAAGTTATGCCGACAATCGGAGAAAGGATTTGGAGTTCACTATTGGAGATATGGTATTTCTCAAGATTACACCCTTAAAAGCAAGTTTGATGTCCGCAAAAGGGAAGAAACTACAACCAAGGTTTGTAGGGCCTTATAAGATTATTCAACGAGTTGGGAATGTAGCCTATAAGCTGGAATTACTGCCGATCTTATCTCGAATTCATAACGTGTTCCACGTGTCCATGCTTAAGAAGTATCATCCAGACCCTTCTCATGTTTTACAACCGGAGAGTGTTGAGATCGATGAAACCCTGACCTATGAGGAGAGACCGGTAAAACTTCTGGATCGAAAGGTGAAGGAATTGAGGAACAAACAGATACCACTAGTGAAAGTTCTGTGGAAGAACCACGGAGTAGAGGAAGCAACATGGGAAGTCGAAGAGACAATCAGAGAGAAGTATCCAAACTTGTTCAGCAACCAAGGTAAATTTCGAGGACGAAATTTTCTTAAGGGGAAGAGGATGTGAGGACTCGTAAAAACTATTATTTTTAAGCCTAATTTATGGCTTAATAAATTATTTAATTGGATTTTTCCACGAGGAATATTTTCTAGTCTTATTAGACCTAAATACATGGTAATATAACTTCGTTATATTTTTAAAGTGACTCGTTTCAAAAATTAATTTCCTGGAGCGCGTTTAGTAAAAATAGTGAATAGTGCTTGGAGATTTTATCCGCGTAGGAGCACAATAAGCTTGGAATATTGGAGACTTGTACTATGGTCCTAAAATAGGTAATCTTATGAATAAATACTCAAGTGATAGTTAGTAGTACAATCGTTATAAGAAATTCTCGGAGGTTTCGCGTTATAGCGTTAAAATTGACGGTACGCGTTTTCACACGCGCGATTTTATTTGAGGGACTTTAGACCCTTATTTCGGGACAATTAAGAGTGAATAATATTTACATGAATATAAGTGCATTAGAAGTTTAGTGCACTAGTGAATCAAACGCTCGAGAAAATGAGCCCTAATCACGCCAAACGCCCCCTAATGTGAGTTGACTAATGGGTGATTTGTGGCCACAAGTTAGTATCTTCTCTTGGAAGCTTAAAAATCTGATCACACTCTCTCTCCTCCTTCCCAAGAGTGCCGACCAGCCCTCTCTCCCTCTCTAACTCCATTGTTTCAAAATTTTACTTCACAAATCCTACTCAAACCACCACCAAAACATCTCCAAATTCAACCAAACTTGCACCACACTTAGCTTAACACTAGGAGATCATTTTGAGCTGCAAAAAGGGTGTTGGAAATCACGGTTTCTTGGAGAATTTCAAGGGCTAAAAATTCTGATCTAGTACATTAAGAAGGTATAACATGATCCATCACCTTAAACTTGATTTATAGTAGTAGATATGCATCTCTAAGTACTTGCATGTAAGTAGATGACTTGATATTGTTGGAAAAATGTGAAAGTGGGCTCTATGAACTCCCACTCTTGGGCTGTTGCTGATTTGATGATTGATGGTGGATATATTATTGGTTTAGTGGTTAAAATGATGGATTAATGGTGTGTAATTGATAGAAACTTCATTGGGTGCAAGAAGCAAAAGTTTCCGATTTTGCCCCTGTATTGTTCGGCCATTTTAAGACCAATTTTAAATGATCTAATGGCTTGAATCTGATGTTTATATGACGTATTAGATGTGTAAAAAATTTCATTGGAAAATATTGAGGTTTGGATGGGCAAATGAATTTTGTTTGTGAAACTAGCAAATCTGGAAACTGTTCGCGTATGGCTTTGACTAGCGGTAGTGTTTCGGCCATAACTCTGTCCTCGGATGTCGAAATCATGTGCCGTCAGTGGCGTTTGAAACTAGACATTCCAGGATTTAATTTGAGATAAAATGCACATTCGGATTCTTTGTGAGTGAGCCGAACCAAATGTTTTAAGATCGCTGTCCTGTCGCTCTCTTCAACTGGAATGAAGTGATAATGCAGCAAATTGATGCCCAATTTTGAACTAGTTGGGTGCCAAATTTTGAAATGATTTCTTCTGTGATATTATAGCCCTATGAATTTATTTTTCAACGACATAAACCATGCCCCATTCTGAGTTAAATTGACTGAGTTGTGACCAAAACAAGAGGACTGCCCTGTTTTGGAAAAACCGTAATACTTGGACTGGTTTGGGACAAAACTTGGGAGTGATCTTATTAATTGAAGTTCTTGATGCTAAAACTTACCAAAGGTATCATGGATGTATCTTAGACCTTTATTTCACAAATGAACCATGGTTGGATAGCTTTCTTGATTAAACGATTTGAATTGGGAAATGAAGTCAAAAGACAGGTTGCCTTAGAAATTTTCCTGAACTTTGGATGATTAATTAACTACCTTCCCGAAGGTATTTTTCCCTGAATTTTGATAGAGTGGTACCTTTCATAAAGGAGTAACACACTACAAAATTTTATACCAATCCAAGTTCGTTTTGATACTTAGCTAAGGTTCCAATTTTGGAAACTCAAATCTGGAAATTGTTCACCAGACTTGAATTTTCCTAACTTCGAGTTACCGTATTTCGGTGCTTGAAACTCCAATTCTCAATCCGCTTGTTCTGACCTAAACCTTACTTACACCTCTAATTGATTTATAAATTTCAAGGGCTAGTTTGCAACAAGTGAATTCTGCCAAATTTCCAAAGTTAACGAAAAACCAACCTTAGCTCAATCCTGAACATTCTGGAACAGTGATTTCAAGCTCATTTTTGAGTACTTTCCACTTAGATTCATGGAAAAGTGTCTTCTAAGAACTTTTAACACTTTCCAAAAGGTTTCCAACGGTATAAAGTTTTCGAATTTTGGGCTTATATCGAGAGAGATACGAATTTTCAAAGATTTATAATAAAACTGAAATTTTTCAATTTTAAGGCAAAGGAGTTTTTCCAAAAACTCTTAATTCTCTTAGATTATTCAAACGTTTTGCCCTCGATTTTCATGATAAAAACTCAATTAATATTGTACTTAATAAAACACAAGTTGAACCTCGCTTTACGAGTAATTGAGGTTCATTTTCGTGAAATATTCTTTAGATTGTACTAGTGTACAATCTTCCTTGATAATTGGGATATTTGAGTGATTATCCACTATTAATTGCCAGGCGCACAAGGAGACCTTCAAGAGGATCTTACAGTGGACACTTGAACTTCCAGAAAATAATTCTTATTGAATTGCTCGGTGAGTGTCAAGTGTGTGTGAATCCTTGATACCTGCTTGATTGTGGTAATTGTTGGAGATTTTAAAAATAAGGGTGGGTGTGTACTTTATCACACTCGTTCTAATTTCAAATGAATGAAATGTATTGAAAGAATGAATGAATGAAATGTATTGAATGAATGAATGAAATGCAATGGTATGTTATGACTACATACGTCGTTGGAGTGAATCTCCTCGACTTTCAAATGAATGGGGGACGCCCAAACTCATAGGCCGACCATGGACTCGAGCCGGCAATGGGATTGGTCGGGAACCTGGGCGAGCCATGAGATATATAAGCTCGACCTAATGAGAGGTCTTGCTTGGCATACTCGTGGAGTATCGCCTTATAAATGACTTGTGGGCCCTGGAGGTGTACGGTGGACGGAGGGAAGTAAGTGGTGATCTACGGAAATGGAAATACCGACCCGGTTGACGGAGGGTCATCGCGGGAAGGTATACGAATGATATCGGCAGAGCGAGTAGAACTTAGCTCCTGAGAGCTACTATATCCTTGAATTGTTTCTGATTACTTTTCCTGCTCGAATGGTTGATTATTGAAATATCACGGTTTTGTTTAATAAATTTGGGATTGCTATTTGAACAATGTGCTTGCATGTGTGTTCTTGGCCTCACGAGCGTTTAGCTCACCCTATAGTTTTGTTTTTCTTAACAGGACCGAATCTCGGAGAAGTATGGCGAAACCCTTCGTTGTTCTTTTGTTTAGAATTTCTACTATATTTTGGCTATGCCCTGGTTTGGGTTGTACTTTTGGAATTGAAATGTAAAAATTTGGGCCCTGACGTGTATTTAGAATTTAAGTCGTATTATGATCACCCGATGCACTGGTTACATGTTAAGTGACTTGTTAAGTTTGAACGCTTCCGCATTATTTGTATTCACGTTGCTCTCTTCGAAATGTTCGGTTTGGTTTTAAGTTGAATGGAATTGCTTGAGTCCTGGCGAGAGCTGGGCAGGCGTCTCGCGGATACCCTTTGGTTCGCCTTAGGGAGATGTGGGGGCGTCACAGATTCGGCCTCTAACATGCACTAATAAAGCCAGTCATAACAGGGCAGATTGGAACCCTAACATTGAAATTTTCTGCACAAGCTGAAATTTTCCGCAAATAACCGCAATTAACGCACAAGAGATACATTTAACACAATTTAGTGCCATCAATTCAAGGCCAACCATAACCATCATATGAAAACAGAAAAATCCCCCAAAAAAATCAGAAATTTAGCAATCTCCACTTTAATCCATGAAATCTTCCATAAGATAACCTAGTTAGCTACCATAAGTCACCAATTTACCATGATTAGGACCAAAGATTGAGTTTCCAAGAAAAATACCTTAACTCCTCAAGAAACGTAGTAGCTTAAGGGTTTCTCCTCCAAAACAACTCCACCAAGACCTTCAAACTCCCTTAGCAAGTCAATTTTGTGGACTAATTCAAGAGTTAATCGGTTGGATTTCAAGATTTAAGCAAGAATGGAAGATGAAAGGTTGAAGCTTTCTTTTCTTTTCTCTCAAGAGAGGTTCGGCCAAGATGGTATGAAAATGAAGATAATTTGAGTCAAAATTGAGCTTTTAGTAAAGGCAAAAAAAAGTTAGGCAAGTCAACTCGAATAAGAAAGCGACACTTGTCACTTTGTTTTTGCTTAAGATTATCTTCTTGTGTCCCCATGGTTAATCCATCTAGGTAACCCCTAATTATTTCCTAACACCTAGTAATTAAATTCCTTTATTCACGACTTAACCTAATTGCCCGGATTTCTCTCACTTAACGCACTAGCGGGTCCTACGTTCATTATACACTCCTAATTTCTCATGAACTACCTTATACTAAAACAAATAATTTAAAACTATATTTACTTATAAAAATATCTGGAAAATCAATATATTAGGGTAAAATGAAGAAAATGCATGCGAGAAAATAAAATAAAATATTATAAAAGAAAGAAAATTTACGGGTCCTCATACTCTCTCCCCCTTAACGAAATTTCGTTTTCGAAATTTTCTTACCACCCGGATCGATAAAATCTAACATAAATGGTGTCTCGTGCCTTCTACATGCTCAGGTGGGTTAGGGGCTTGATGTGACTCTAAGGAATACACCCGAGCCGACACCTTCGGTCCAGTCCCTTCCCCCTTCGACTGGTTAGAGTTGGTCTTGGTTGATTGTCAATTCTGACTCCCTTCTCGAGATCTGCCTGGGCAATTAGCGATTTTATGATCTGCACTCCCACAACATAGGCATTTTCTTCCTTTCTTCCATCAGACATCCTCCGTGTGATTCGGCTTTCCACAGTACCCGCAGGGACCTTGGGAAGTAAAGCCCGAGTCTCTCTGTGAAGCACCACTTGACATTCCAGGAAATCTTACCCGTCCGGTTCCCTTTCAGAGCCTGGGAGGTGTACTAGTATCTTCTTGTCCCATGATACTTCCAAGAATAGCTCTTTTCTTCGCCTAAAAGGTTTTAACTTGCAACCTCGCGCTTTCAACTCATTGAGCTTTTTTCACCGCGTCATTGAACGTACTCAGTTGTGCTACAGCCAGATCCCTCTGAATCTCAACATTTAAGCCCTGGACAAAATGCCTAATCCTCCTTTGCTCAGTTACAATTAGCTCAGGAGCGAACTTGGACAACCTGGTAAACTGACTCTCATATTCGGCAATAGTCTGAGCTCCCTGGCGAAACCTAATGAACTCATCTTCTTTCTTTTCTTGAATTAGGGGTGGGAAATACTTCGCATTGAACTCTATCATGAAGTTTGCCCACGTTCTCGGTGTTTGTACTCTTTTCCATTTCAATCTTATTACATTCCACCAAGAACGGGCTGTTCCCTCCAGTTGGAAGACAGCAAATGTCACATGTCTTTCCTCCGTATAGTGCAACGCCGCAAAAATATCAATTTTCTTCTCTAGCCACCGCTCGGCCACATCAGGGTCTGGTCCTCCAAGGAATTTCGGTGGGGTGAACTTCTGAAATCGTTCGAGAGCCCTATCCTCCCCCTCTATATGGTTACCAGGGTTTTCAGGTTGAGGAATAGGGTTTTGGCCTTGATGCTCTACTGCGTGAGCTAATAGCTCGGTCATGCACTGGATAGCGGCGACTACTTCAACCTTAGGATCCACTCCAGGTTCAGGATTGGGTTCAGGCATTGGTTCCCGATTCCCCTCTTCATTCGAGGGTTGCCTACGTCCACGGCCCCGGCCTCGTCCACTACGTGTTCCTTCCATTGGATTAACTAATCTAGGCTCGAGGCGCGAATACAAGATACAAACTAGCGAGGTCAGTCAGTCAGATATATATAATACGTCCGAATCCATTCAAAAGCAAATATATATATAACACGACTATATCAAACAAATCACACAGTAACAGTCAGTTAGACACAAGAAAAGGAAATCCTATAGAAGTGAGGGGGTCATTCGGTAGTACACAGAACTAGACCAAGAGTACAAAAGCAACTGACGAGAAGCTTTTTCCCCTTCCCCCTAGGGTTCCATCCATAGTCTACATGAATAACACAATTTATATCTTAGGCAAGGTTAATCATCCACACATCATATACGGTTCCGCAGAATCAGATTTCTAATTCGCCCAAGTCATTTCTAACCTAGGCTTTCATCCCTTTTCGTATTCAGGTACAAGAATCCAAAATAAGATAATTCACCACTCGAGTTAGCCAGTCCCAAGAGTAAATCATCTATATTTGTAATTCCTACTGGACATATATCTATTGTCTCCAAGTACCACGATAAAGGTTGGAAACCTATAACAGTTCATAATCCCTAACTTATGCTCAAAAGCACTTAGTCCTTTACACCCGTTCATATGATCGAGACCATAACACCACTTGGTCCCAAGCTCACTCTGCGCAGAGACCACACGAAGTGGCTCTGATACCACCTGTGACAGCCCCACCTCACCTTAAAGCGAACCAAAGGATTCGGCAGACCGCCTGCCCAGCTCTCGCAGGGACTACGGATCCGGAACAAAAGTAAACCCTACCAAACGCTCAAAAGAACATCGAAAAGGTAACATTCAGAACCCAAATGAGCCAAATTAAAAGATACAATCAATCTTTGGTACAGCGTTCCTACAAAAATCAAAACGAAATGCAAGTGTCGTTGCCACGTCACAATCCAACCAAGTACAAGTAAACTTTGTTTGACCTGAGAGAATATACATTCCCAAATATATGTCACATAAACATGAGGAAATACTTCAAAATATACATAGTAGTAAGTTTACAAACCAAAAGGAAACATTGTATTAAGATACATTTAGGGTTTCCAACTTCCATGGAGCTATACAAAAAGGGTATTTATACAAGCTCAATTCATTCTTTAAAATGATCATTGGTCCAAAAGATGGTTCCCTGTAAGGAAAACAAAGATAACGGAACGGGGTGAGCTAAAAGGTTAATGAGGTACCAACAGTATAAACAGTAGAATCAGTAGAACTCATGAGAAATCACTTTTGAGGCACATATTCACATCAAATACGAGAAATGAATGAACACCACAATGTAAAGGATACAGGTGGCTCTTAGGAGCCAAATCCCCGTTGCTATACTTGATCCAGCCTCATTGACCCTCTGTCAACGTTCAAATAAAGGAACCAGTCCAGTAGAACACCACTTTAACGCCAAAATTCTGTTCACCAAACATACCCCTTTCCGGACCCGAACGCCAAACAGGAACAGGAATGGTAATACTCGAGTGTACCGGAAATCCAGAGTCTCCAATACCCATAGATTCCCCAGGAACAGTGTGAAAGCCCGTAAAATTTCCTATTTTCTAGGCGTTACTTTATTTAATTGCACGCCTTTTATGCATTTTCTTTATTAGAAAAATTTCCTAGATAATTTTTATGAGTAAATAGAGTTTTCAAGTTATTTTTCTAGTATAAATGAGTTCATGAGAATTTTGGAGCATATACCGGACGTGGGACCCATTAGAGCGAAAAGTTCGGAAAAATTCAGCCAATTAGGTTAAGTGTTGGATACCGGGTTTCTTTTAGCAGGTGTTAAGAGATAACTAGAAGTTATCTAGATGGATTATTATTGGAGAGACAAAAGGATAGAGATGTATTAAATGACGTGACAAGTGTCACTTGAAGATTCGTTATTACCTTTTGACCTTTTGGACCACTATTCATGCCTTTACCATTTAATTAAAATTGGCCAAAAATCGCCCCTCGTTCACTAGGGAAAATCCAGAATCGCATCTGGCTATCTCGCCTTTCGCCATGGTCTCTTTATTTCAAGCTTCACTTGGCCGAATCCTCTTGCTCAAAGAAGGAAAAAAATCTTCCAACTTCCTACTTCATAATCTTGCTCCAATCTTCAAATCTAACCGATAAAACTCCAAATCATTCCATAAAATCTCATTGCTAAGTGGTCTTGAGGTGATTGGTGAAGTTGTTTGGGAAGCTAAGAGGACTTATTGCTCTCTCTCTCTCTCTTGTTTCTAAGGTGAGTTGTGAAAAACTACTCTCCTCCCTTTATTGATGCTTAAATCATGCTTAGTGTAGTATGAGATGCCATTTTATGGATTATATTTTGAGTTGTGGTTGAATTGATGAACTTTTATAATTTTTGGGGATTTTTCTGTTTTAATATGAACATGATTGTGTGGCTTCCTATGATGATTGGAAATGGTATATGATGACTCTAGAAGGTGGAAAAAGTGGTTAATTGCAACCAATTTCTGGTTTGGAAGAAATTTTAGAAAGTTAGGGTTTTATTGGGAACATTCTGCCCGGTTTTATAGCTCCTAGTTAGAGGCCGAATTGGCCTTGGATTAAAACATGAAAGTTGTAGGGAATGATATTTTAGAGGTGCCTACAAAAGTTCAGGTCAATCGGAGTAGCGTAGAATGAGAAAAGTCAAAATTACCCTTGCTATCCTGGTTTTACCCGAATGTAAGAATTGCGCTTGTAATTGGGTGTTTTGGCTGGTATTGCTTCGGAATTTGTTGTTAAGGTCTTCTGATGAAAAGTTTCCCTGTTTCTAAGCTTTCGGATGGCTTTGGAATTTCGGGATTTGGACTTAAGTAGGCTGAGTTATGCTGTTTGCAGCAGAATGTGGTTTGTGAATCTGTTTTTCCGGTTCTAGTGTAGTATCTTGCATTTTTTACCTGTTTGTACTCGGAACTGGGTTGAGTGACCTTCTTCAATATTGTAGCCCTGTTTCTTAGCTTTTAAATGGTGGGTCTTACACCTTCATCTGATAATCATAGTGCCTTTGGTACCGTTATCGCAAAATGATGTCAAAAAAAACTGTTTTTTCTGGTTTTGAACTTAACTTTCATTTCCGGACTTTTTCCTAGCTTGAATTGTACTTGTACTACTTGGAGCTTACTGAATGGCTATTGAATGAACTTATTTTGTGTGTGCCTTTGGGAGTGATTGAGGAAAACAAAAGAAGCCTTGATGGCTGGAAAAGTAAAGAGAGACAAGGGGAAGTGCTGTCCAAATGTTTGTAGGAGCTTCGGTGCAGTCTCGGGAGATTTCCTATATCTTGATGTAGAAATGTCGGAATTGAGTTCTGTTTATTGCGTTTCAAACTAGATTCATAGGGCTATAAACCATGTAAATCTCAGATCCTGTTTCTATTTGTCCAATTTATGGTGATTTTTCAAAGTTGACTGAAATCTTGTACCTGCTCTGTCCTCCACTGGATAAAGCAGCAACTTCCGACTTGAATTCGACTGACTTACGTTCTGATTCTTACAGTAGTGTTTTCTGGAAAACTATAGCGCTTTGAATGTATTTTCCAACGGTATAACTTTTATTAATTTTGGACTTACAAAACTTGAGATATGATTTTTCATATAAGGTCGCGCGGAACTGGAAAAATTCTGTTTTCCTAGTATTGATCTTGCTTTCATTATCTACTTCAAATTTGGATTTGGTCAGTCATTGTAGGAAGGGTGTTTGAGGTTGTTCATGCTTTTAGGACTAATTGTTACCTTTTCACTCCGAGGTCGCCTCTTTGCTTTGCATTAATAGTTCGTTTGACTAGGCATATGGTTCGTAACCGAGTCTCACTTGCGAATTTCATACTCGGTCTTGGAGTCGAGTCTTAAGTGTTTGCCTTGATTGTTCTAGGAGGTAACGACGAGTGAAGCCACACTTGGGAAGGAAACTTTTGAAATTATCCTTGTTTAATCAGGTGAGTGTACCACTCCCCTGAGTTATTGTTAAACTGGTTTTCTGTACTTGCAACTTGCAACTTGAATATCTTTCCGGACCGTTTATCTTGTATGAGACGAGGGTGTACTTTATCACACTCGTTCTCTTGCCTGTACTGAACAAACTGGAATCTATTACTTGTACTTGTTATGTACTTGAACTTGTTACTTGCACTTGTTATGCGATCGTTTGGAAGTGTGTCCACGATCGTCCTGTTAAACTTGATCGTCCTGTTAAACCTGAGCTCAACCTCATGGGGAGTTAATTAAATCGAGCCATGCAAGGGGTTGGTCGAGAAAATTGACAATTTGTGGGTGCCTGTTTTTATGGAATCTTTGAGTATTGAGACTCTTGATTCCGGTATACTCGAGCATTACCATTCCTATTTCTATTTGGCGTTCGGGCCCGGTAAGGGGGTATGATTGGTGAACGGGATTCGGCGTTAAAGCAGGGTTCTACTGGACTGGTTTTCTTTAGTTGAAAGTTGACGGAGGGGTCAACGTAGTCGGATCATGTACTGCAACGGGAAATTGGCTCCTGAGGGCCATCTGTATCCTTTCTATCTCAGTGTTTACATATCTCCTTAATTGGTACACCTATGTGATTAATTGAGCATGAAGTTCCTTGGTCCTTGACTGTTATTATTTTTGGTACCTCATTGAGCTTATAACTCACCCCGTTTTGTTATCCTTGTTTTCCTTACAGGAAAATCTTTTGGGAACAATGATGTTTGGAAGCATGAGTTGAGCTAGATATATATTCTTTTGTATAGCTCCTCAAGAGATATAAACCTTGAATGTATTTTGATCCAACAACTCCCTTTTAATGTGTAATTTTGCAATCATGTATTTATATAAAAATGTTTAATCATGTACATGTGTTACCCCGCTCGAACGTGTTCATTCTTTTGGATACATGGAGTTCAATGACATTACTGAGATTTCGGACGAGTATAGTATCCAAGTGTGAAAAAAATAAAATCTGGCAGGGATTTCGACAATATTATGAGTTGGTAAGTTACATTTAACCTGGAGGTTTCCCATTCGTTCCTTTTCTTTGGTTTCTATCACGCGTGCTGCAGAGTTGGGACTGATTTGACCCCGTAGTCCAGGCGAGAGTTGGGCAGGCGGTCCGCCGAACCCTTTGGTTCGTCTTACGGGAAGGTGGGGCTGTCACAAACAGGTACCCATGGATTGTCAATTTCTTTGACCAAACCCTTGCTGGCTCGATTCAATCAACTCCCCATGAGGTTGGGCTCGGATTTGATAGGAAGGTCGTTGGATGCACTTCCAAATGACATTATAACAGGCGCAGGTAACAGATTCAAGTATATACAGGAAACGAGTCACACAGGTCAGAGAGCGAGTGTGATAAAGTACACCCTCATCTCGTACAAAATAAGTAGTTGGGAAAGACATTCAAATAGCAATTTGCAAGTACAGATAACCAGTTTAGCAATAATTAAGAGGAGTGGTACACTCACCGGTTAAAGCAAGGATACTTCAAAAGTTTCAACCAAGGTAGGGTTCTAATCACCGAGAAACCCTAGAATAACCAAGGTAAACAATAATGGTTCTCACAGTCACAAATCCAGTAAATAAAATGCACAAATGAGGCTCAACTACAAGTCATAGACCCCGCCAAATAATTACTCATGCCAGTGTGCAAAACATGATTTTGGGATGGAATGGTAACATGAAGACCTAGGGCTTGAACAACCCCAAAAGCCCTTTTTATATATATCCCAAACCAAACCAAACTTGAAGAAATCCAACACTCCCAAAATTTGGATAGCATATCCCCTACATTTCCTTACTTTTCCATCCTGCAAGCAACACTAATTCATCTCAAATCAACCACATACACATCATAGACTATAAAATACATCTTTCGGCACAATAAGCACAACTGAAGCTACACTTATCGGATTGAAACGAATCTTATGGAGTTTTGAAGCCAAAACATATACCTACATTTCTTATGAAGACCTCCAAAGCCAAATCATTCATTTTCATGGTCAAAAATGGAATTCCTCACGAAAATAGAAATTTGTCCGCGAAACAGGGCTCATGGGCAGTCAAGGGTATTTTGGTCTTGTCATGAGCTACGGTGCTCCGATTGAGCTGAATTTTGCAGACATCTAGTTAACACCATTTGCTACAATTTTCATGTTTTAACCTAAGCCTACTTCTGCCTCTAACATGCACTAATAAAGCCAGTCAGAACAGGGCAGATTGGAACCCTAACACTGAAATTTTCTGCACAAGCTGAAATTTTTCGCAAATAACCGCAATTAACGCACAAGAGATCCATTTAACACAATTTAGATCCATCAATTCAAGGCCAACCATAACCATCATATGAAAATAGAAAAATCCCCCAAAAATCAGAAATTTAGCAATCTCCACTTTAATCCATGAAATCTTCCATAAGATAACCTAGTTAGCTATCATAAGTCACCAATTTACCATGATTAGGACCAAAGATTGAGTTTCCAAGCAAAATACGTTAACTCCTCAAGAAAGGTAGTAGCTTAAGGGTTTCTCCTCCAAAACAACTCCACCAAGTCAATTTTGTGCACTAATTCAAGAGTTAATCGGTTGGATTTCAAGATTTAAGCAAGTATGGAAGATGAAAGGTCGAAGCTCTCTTTTCTTTTCTCTCAAGAGAGGTTCGGCCAAGATGGTATGAAAATGAAGATAATTTGAGTCAAAATTGAGCTTTTAGTAAAGGTAAAAAAAAGTTAGGCAAGTCAACTCGAAAAAGAAAGCGACACTTGTCACTTTGTTTTTGCTTAAGATTATCTTCTTGTGTCCCCATGGTTAATCCATCTAGGTAACCTCTAATTATTTTCTAACACCTAGTAATTAAATCCCTTTATGCATAACTTAACCTAATTGGCCGAATTTCTCTCACTTAACGCACTAGCGGGTCTCACGTTCAATATACACTCCTAATTTCTCATGAACTAACTTATACTAAAAAAATGATTTAAAACTATATTTACTTATAAAAATCTCTAGAAAATAAATATATTAGGGTATAATGAAGAAAATACATGCGAGAAAATAAAATAAAATATTATAAAAGGAAGAAAATTTACGGGCCCTCACAAATCTGCACCGAGTGAAGTAAAATCAGTTAGTTCGATAATGGCCTACGTTAGAGACTTGAGAATGCAAGACGTAGGTGTAGGTAATTGGGATGACAAGCCATTTCTTGTTCTACCACTGTATGTATGCTGCTAGTGACATATCAGTGCTAATGTGTATGGTATTTGCTTTGTTTTACGCACTTGGTTTTTGATCAAATTGATATGTAAAGTATCTTTGGAACCTAATGAATGAACTTGAAATGCTATAAATATACTAAGTGCATTTCCTTATCTTTGATAATGTGATTTAAAAATGCCTTTCTTTTGCTGCTATAGTCAATTGATTTTTTTTATGTGCTATATACCTTTTGAAAAAAAAAACAAAGAGAGAGAGAGAAGGGTATGGAGGGTAGACGAAATCAAGGACGGGGAGTTAGTTGGGGACGTGGGGCTAGCTGTGAACGTGGAGGTAGGAAAGTACAAGAACCAAGAAAAACAAGAGACGCGGCGGCAAAGCAGCAACAAGAACCAAGGGCTGAATCAGGGGAACAAGTAGCAAGTGCAATACAACAAATGATAATATCTTAGCGCAATTAGTAGAGCAACAAGGTCGAGCTCCAGTGAATCAGCCTAGGAACCCTGAGATAGGAGAGGACAGGACCTTAGAGCATTTCCAAAAGTTTTCTCCACCGAAATTTCTGGAGGGTCTAACCCGAAAATAGCTGAAAATTGGTTGGAGGCAATGATAAATATTTTTGTAGCCTTGCATTATATGGAGGAAAGACAAGTGGCTTTTGCCTTTTTTCAATTTGAAGGACCGGCTAGGGCATGGTGGAATGTTATTAGGGCAAAGTGGGAGAGAGAACAGACGGCATGGATTTTGGTAAACTTTATGAGAGAATTTAATGAGAATTACTTCCCACCTCTAGTCCAAGAGAAAAGAGAGGATGATTTCACTAGGTTACTCCAAGGAACCCTAAGCGTGGCCGAATATGAAACCCAATTCACTAAACTGTCCAAATTTGCTCCAGAATTGGTAGTTACGGAGCAAAGGAGAGTAAGACGATTCATACAATGATTGAATGTAGAAATTTAGGATGCTCTAGCAGCGGGTCAAATCAACACATTTACGGAATCTCTTGAGAAAGCCCAGAGAGTTGAGAATACGAAGGTACAGGTAAAAGCTTTTCAAGCACAAAAAAGGGGTGCGACCAGCAGTAAGTCTGAAGAACCTAGTGATAACATATCACCTTCTAAAGTTAAAAGAGTGGACCATTGCTCCTTTCCCACCATGGACACTAGGAGCCCTAAGCAGAAGGGTCTACAAGAGGAAGTCAAGTGGGAAAAGGGCAACAAGAGGAAATCCCTCGAGAAGGCCAAAAAGTGGCTTCTCGTTTGGTTTGTAGATATTGTGGAAAGACAAATCATACTAAGGATGAATGCTGGGTAAAAGGGTGAAAGTGTTTGATTTGTAGGAGTAGCGATCATCGAATTAACAACTGCCCGAAGAAGCAGCCACGAGAGAATAATGTTCAACAAGTGGATAAAACTAAACCTAGACAAGCTAATGAAAGAGGGAACCGACCGAAAGTCCCAGCAGCGGTATATGCCTTAGACAAGCAAAAGGCTCCAAAGTCATCTAAAGCGATGGAAGGTAAAATTTTTTAAGACGAAATTTTCTTAAGGGGGGGAGAGTGTGAGGACCCAAAAATTCCTTTAGAATTTCCTCCCATTTTGAAAAATTAATTTATATTTCCTTCTACAGTTCTTTACTTTGACTATTTAACTATTTACTAGCCCTAAATTTTATGGTGATTTTATTAGTTGAGTCAAGATTTTTACTTTTACTTTTAAAGTTAGAATAAGTTAGGGTTTTGGTGCATTTTGGTCGTGTGATCACTTGGTGAGGTATGTGTACTAAATTTGGTGGATAAGAGTGAGTATTAGGTAAGATGAAGTGTGTGCTTAGAGGTGCTAATAATAAGTTAGTAAATCAAAAGTTAAAACAAAAGTACAATGGAGTTAAGGGAAATAGGCTCGAACCGACGTGCACCATTTGTTACCGATTGAGTACACCGCTTGACCAATACTTTGTTACCCTAATTTCCTTATTTTTATTTCATTTAATTTCCTCTAAATTAACCCTTAAGTCAGCCACTATTTTTAACTAAAGAAAGGTGAAAAAAGAAAAAAATAAAGAATCTTGAGTTGCCAAGTGTCGGCACTCAAGGAAATGTTTGACCAAATGAGTTGTCTTTCTTCTTATCTTTCTTCTTGGCTCATTTTCCTTCATGGTGGCCGAAATTTTAGGAGAGAAAAACAAGAGGGAAGAAACCTCCAACTACATCTTGATTTAGTCTTGTTTGAGTTGAACCACAAAAACTAAACCGATTAAACCTTCACCTTGGTGCTTAGGAAGTTTGGTGTGGTAAACGTTTTGGAAGAAGTAGCTTGGTTGTTCACTTTCAAGAAGGTTTTGGAAGGTATAAGTTCATCCACTTCTTGTCTATTCCTTAATCTTGCTAAATATGCTATAGAGGCTTTGAATCTTGGAATATTATGGATGATTTTCTAGTTTTGGGTTGTTTAGTGAAAATTTCGACTAGGGTTTTATATTTTTTAGCTTTGTTTGTGTTGTTTAACTAGCCAATGTTGGTATTGAGCTTGGATATGGAATTTGTGAGGTGATGAATGGCATGATTGTGACTTTTTAGCATTAAAAGTTGAATTTTTAGATTTAATGAGAAAATTCTAGATTTGGTAGTGGTGGAATATTTGATAGATATGAGTTATATTTGGATGGTTTTTAGCCTAGATGAAGAGCTATATTGATATGCTTACTTGTGGTGGTTAAATTGGGTTGATTGAGGAAAAACTTGAAGCCTTTCATGGCTAGAAAAAAATTGGTAAACACAAAGGAAGTGCTGCTGAAATTTTTCCCGCAGGAGACTCTAAGTTCTGCTTGTTACGTTTCAAAGACAATTCAGAGTACTTTCTACCATGAAAATTTCAGAATTTTTCTCAATTCCTATGAATATTTGTGATTTTTCAAAGTTGACTGAATTTCCATTCCTGTTCTGTCTTTCAACTGGATAAAGCAGCCACTTGAAATTGGAATTTGACAGACTTGTGGACAGAATCTTGCAAAGGTGTCTTCTGTGAAATTGTAACTCTTTGAATCTATTTTCCAACGGTATAAAGTTTATAAATTTTGGACTTAAGAATCTTGAGATATAATTTTTCAAATAGCATCGCGCAAAACTGGAAAAAATTCTGTTTTCCTAAACCTGTCCTTACTTTCATTTCCAACTTTAAGTTGGAGTTGTTAAACCATTTTGGTATTGGTTTATGATTGGAATGAGGAAATTCTTGGTTACTCATGTCCCTTGGGTCTAAATGTTCTTTTTTCACTCCAAAACTGTATTTGCACATTTGTACTAGTAGTTACTCGGATTTTCTTTGGTTCATCTAAACTTTGAATGGTTGATGTGAGGCCCCAGTTCGTTCTACGTTGATATATTCATTAATTGGGCGGTAACGTTTGGTTTTGGGAGTATTTCGAAAACCCTATGTAGGGATTAAGATTTAAACCCTAAGTTCCGGTTAAGATTGAAAACCCGTTTTTCCTACATTTTCTTTATTAGAAAATTCCCCAGATAATTTTTATGAGTAAATATAGTTTTTAGATGATTTTTCTAGTATCGGTTAGATTTCGAGAAAATAAGAATATATATTGGACGTGGGACCCACTAGTGCGAAAAGTTCGGAAAAATTCGGCCAATTAGGGTAAATTCCGGATACTGTTTAAAATTTATCGGGTGTTAAGAGATAAGTAGTGTGTGTGAAGTGATTGATGTGAGAGAGAAAAGAAAGATAGGAATGCATTAATGGTGGTGACAAGTGTCACCATTTCATTGGAGAAGACTTAAGAATTACTATTCATATTTTTGACTTTTTTGACCAAAGGTTAAATATCTTCAAAATTCATTAAAATTTCCTCATTCTTTCTTCACCATGGCCGGCTCTCTCCTCTCTCTCTTTCTCTCTCTCTTGCTCCAAGTACAAAGAAGAAACACTTCAATCTTGTTCCAAATCATCAAACCAACCATCCAACCTTGATTTTGCTCCATAAAACATCTTCAAGTGGTGGTTGTGAGTTGTTTTGTGGATTTGTTTGGAAGAGCTAAGGTGGTCTACAACTCCTCTTCTCTTGTATACTAGGTAAGTGATGATTTAACATACTCTTGCACTTAATGAAGCTTAAGTTATGCTTATTAGTGATTAAAGTGCTGAAATTTCTGGTTTTTATCTTGGTTTGGAGTGATTTGGTGAAGTTTTCCATTTTATGATGATTTTTCCGGTTTAATTGGATTATGATGGTGTGGTTGTTTGTGATGATTGGCAATGGACTATAATGGCTCTAGTGGATGTGAAATGTGGATAAATGCAACCAATTTTGGATTTGGTGTGAAAATTGCAAAGCTAGGGTTCTTAAATCCCCAATTCTGTCCGGTTTTGGATCATAGGGTTAGAGGCCGAATTGGACTTTGCTCAAAACAGGAAAGTTGTAGGTATTGATGTGTTTGAGGTGCCTACAAAATTTCAGGTCATTTGGATTAATGTAGAATGAGATATGACGAAATTACTGTAGCTGTTCTGCTTTGGTCAGAATGCGAAAACTGCGTTGGTATTTGGCTATTTTGGCTGGAATTGGTTTGGATTTTGAAGTTGGTGTCTTCTGATGAAATGTAGCTGGATGTCTTATCTAACATATGCCTTTGGAATTTCGGCATTTGGACTTGTATAGACTAAGTTATAGTCATTACAGTTTTATGTGATTTGCAAAACTGTTTTGGTAATTCTGGATTTGTATTTTGCATATTTGACCTAGTTGTGCTAGGATTTGTGTCGCGCCCCACTTTTCGAAAGTGAAATGAATGTGTGATGTGATGGTGTGTGAAGTGTGGTGTGAACGTGTGCAAAATGAAAAGTAAAAGGCCATGGGACTTTGGAAAGCGACGATTTGGCCAAATGAAATTTAAAAAGGGTTTTTTTAAATATGAAAAACGGAGTCACCACTTGGTATAGATTTGGGGTGTACCAAGTCACCCAAAAAGTGTTTTTAAAGACAAAGTAGTAAAACCCTTTTTAAAACGACTCCTAGTCCACGTAAGCCAAAAAAAAGGTTCGGGGGTCACGTTTGACAAAGGGGAAGGCAAGGATAGAATCCAAGGCACCCCTTTGACCTAGCCAAGGCTAGTTGCGCGACTTAACCTTACCTTTCCTAATTTTCTACCCAATATATGTTCGCACGTTGGATATGACTATATGAATGCAAAACGGAAGGAAAAATGCAATCCTAAATTCTACGATGTCTCTTGTGAGGCTTTTGGTCCCAAACCACATGAATTGTGGCGGCCAACAAAGGAAAACCTCATAGAGGTCGATTAATGCAAATGAGATTCAAGCGTGCAAGTGTGAAAGTGTATGAAAGATGCAAGAAATGCAAGTGCAAGTGTGCGAAATTGTATAAAGGTGCTTGTGTGAAATTGTAAAACAAATTCAAGTGTTTTCGTGTGCAAGTGTATGAAAATAGAATAATAGATATATAAGGTAAAGTGGAATTTCATTTGTGAAGTGAAAATAAGCAAGTGATAGGTAAAATGTAGTAAAAGTATGGTTTGAGAAATGTGAAGAAATGTGGTTAAGAGAGTATGTAGGTGATAAAAATGAAAGTATGACCCTAGAGGAATGCAACAAGTCGGGTACGGGGGTGGACTCCTAACTTTTCGACTTGATTTTCCCTTTGATTAGAAGGCAAAACTAGCGTGCTAAGGCTATCGAGTAGCCACACTCGCTCGTTTCCCTTATCAGAAGGGGACACTCAAGCAAAATGAACCCTATAACTAGCATGAAATGCAAAAATCCTAAAATGGAGGGAAAACGGGTTCGAGGATCATGCCAAATGATAAAACTAAGGAAAATGCGTGATATGTGGTGAACAAGCAAATGATATGCTAATGAGGGGAAATCCCTAAGGGTCCAGCGTTGGACTAGCCCATTCTATGAATTCCGACTAGCGTTGGACTAGCGGAAATGTACATTCATCCATTCCATTCATTCATGGCTATGAAAGCAAGTAGACATGCCAAAACACTCGTAAACACATAGCACATAGCATTTAGCATGCTCGACTAGATGCAAGAGCCTAGTAAAGCAATTAAACATGTAGCAACAAAAACAAGCAACCAAGGGGAAGGGGAAGTGGACCAGATGCTCTCCGAGCCCTATCTATTACAAGCCAAGAGGTGTACACATATCCCATAAAAACATAAAGGGGGAAGGGTGAATGGACCAGATGCTCTCCGAGCCCTATCTATTACAAGCCAAGAGGTGTACACATACCCCATAAAACTTAAATAAAAGTAAAAGCAAGTAAATGCACGCAAGGAGGTAAGGAAAGCGGAGTAGGCATGCATGTTCACATAACACGTAGGAGCACGTAGGGTCAAATGAAATGCAAATGAAGGATAGAGTGTACCTCCCTTGAAGCGACGCCCTAACGTAGTGAAATTACTAACTTACCCTCCAAAATAATAAAAAGGTCAAGGTACCACTTAAATTATCAAATAATCACATGAAACAAAAATGAAATATGAAAAATGAAAGTTAAACACTAAATTGAGTCAATTAAAGTATTTACATAGACAAACCAACTATGTACAAAGCGATTAATGCAAGTGGGACTTAATTAGAAGGACATGAAAATTTCTAAGAGAGAGAGTAAAATAAAATACCATAATTGATGACTTAAGATGAGACCCATAAAAATCAAGTGCAAAAATGTGTTTAGAACACAAATCCAAGCTAAAAAATTCTATTAAAACTTATTGAACCTCAAAATGCATCCTAAAACTCACTAAACGTCTTACCCAAAATCATGTCAAAGCAAACCCAAAGCAATTAAGATTCTAGAATGACAAAAGTGATTAAATTATTCAACTAATTGGACCATAACAAGGCAAGGGGGAACTTAGGGGGTTAAAGTGCAAGTGTTTTAGGACCTAATTGTAAGAATATGGAAAGTAATTGGGCCATAATGCATTAGATGGAAACCAAGAGGTTGGAGTGCGATTTTTGAAAATCATTTTCATGCAAAAGCCATGCAATCACGTAGAAGAAACTTTCTCTGCAACAAATTTCATTTCCAGCCGTGGCTTCTTTCTTTCCACTTAATTAGTTCAAAACAATCACCATTTCAATACTTCAAACAACTAGTGCAACACAATCATTAAGCACACACCTTATTTCCCCTTAAGAACCCCTTCTTTTTAACACCAAAGCCATGCAAATCAGATTTTTTTTTTAACAAAACATCTAACAACCCAAGCAACTTCAGCAGCCCGGACCATCTTCAATTAAAAACATCTAACATTCTAGATAACAAAAATGAAAGCTGAAACCGTAGATTATGAAAGAAAAAACTTCAGCAGCCCAAGCAATCCACGAAAGAAAAACACCTTTCTGCAACACCTTGCCCTTTAAGCTTTCCGCAGCCAACACAAAATCCGAATACCCATTTGTTTTTCAAACTCCAATTACAAACCCAAACACACACAGCTTTAAATTAGACAGCAGCCACATCACTATCACCATCCAAACAGGCAGAAAACTTAAAAGATCTCATGCAAATTTCTGGAAAGAATATGCAAACCTTGGACAAACAAAACTGCCGCAACTTTTCCTCAAAATGCAGATTCCTATGAAAACTTTCGTGCCAAAATGATTTTAAGTTTCAGCTTTCGTGCAAAATGATTTTAAGTTTCAGCACTTCGCATGGCAGATTCATATCAAGCTCATCATGCATACAAGGGAATGGTAAAACCAGAAAATTTTCATGCAAATTTGAGATGGCAAACTAAAAATCCAGCAACAAGAGAAATTTCAGCAGCCAAGCTATTCCTATGCAATTTTCACCCGCAAGCTGCTGCAACTTCATGAGCTCATAGTGCAACTTTCCCAGCCCAACATCAAGAATCCAAACAACGAAATGCACCATTTTCTAACACCCAAACAAGTAGCAAAATGCAGCAAAGAAAGTTGCAAAGACATATGTTCCAATCAGTCAAAGAATCGAATGAAACCTTCTCCATTTCTGGTTGCTAAATTCAAGTCAAAAGCAAACATTCATCCTTATTTCCACAGCATCCAACATCGAACAGATTTTCACTAGTAAAAACCAAAGCTAACAAACCCATCAATCAATACGCAATCTGACCCAAACGAAAATGGTATATTCAGTAAACATGCATCATGAGAAAACCATTAAATGCAGAAACGGTGGAAAACCAGACAGCAAAGGAAAGACCGCGGCAAAGAAACATCAAACAGATCTTGTTCTTCGTGTAAAAACATGTTAAATCAAACCAGGGAGGGAGATATGGCTACCTAAGAAGATGATTACGGGTTCCGTTGAGAGTGGAAATGTCAGGAAGCGCTGCTGATTCCAGAAATAAAGCCGCGGACGTCGCCGCTACAGAAATTCGCGCTGATGAAGCTGTCACTTTGGCTCTTGATTTAGCGGTCTTCCTGTGATCTTTTCCCAGAGATTTGTGAACGAGATTTCCTCTATGACCTCCCAAGAGTGTGCAGAAATCAAAAGGTCCTTCAGAAAGCTTGAATCAAAACGGGAATCTGGTCCTAAAGTAGGCCAGTTCACCAGCCAGGCCGAACTTTTGCAGAAGGGATTCCTGCAATTTTCCTTCCGTCATTGCCCGAAGCTTTTTCTTCTTGTCCTGCAGCTCACGGCCTCCCCTCCTCTTCCGTTTTCTATCTGCCCAGAAAGTCACTTTCTTGGTGAAGCTCTCTCGGCGACAATGGTGGCGGCCTATTTCCAATTTTCATCCGTCTCTCACACTCCTTCTCACCCTTCCTTAGCCGACAGCCTCTCTCAGCTTTCAACCCTCCTCAGCCTTTCTACCGTAACCCCTTTCTATCTTCCCCCATTTTTCTTTTCATCAGCTCTCTCCCCTTCTCTGTTTTCTTCTCCAGCCGTCCGTCCTCCCCAGATTTTTCCGAAACCCCTCTCCTATCCTCCCTTGGTTGCGGCTGCCAATCCCTTCTATTTATATCAAGCACTCAACCCTAAAAACCTCAGCCACTTCCTCTGAAATTTGCAGCTAAGGAGCTCCCCAAAGTTCACTTGCAAGCTGCGGCAAAAACGCAGCCTTCATGCTGCGCGTATTTTTTTTGTTTTTTTTTTGTTTTGTTTTTTTTTTTTTTTTTAAACTTAATAAATACATAATATAAATAATAATAATAACAAAATGACAAAAACCATGTAATAATAATAAGAATGAAAACAAATAAATAAAAAAAAAACTAAATAAATAAAAACAACAAAAATGTCCATTTTTCAATTTTTCTTCATTTTTCCTTTTTTCTTTTTCTCTTTTTTAAAAATAACTAAAGTGCAAAAAGGTTGAATGTAAAGAAATAAACATATTTTTGTGAACAAATTTTCTTTTTTTTCCTTTCTTTTCCATTGTTTTTTCCAAGAAAACTAAAAACCTATTTTTTGAATGTTTTTGCTTTTTCTCTCCAGCAACTCTATGCTAACTTAAAATTTAAAAACTAAGACTAAAAGTAAATAAAACTAAAAAAACAAACAAGAATAAATGACAAATGAAATAGATCAACTAAAAGGGCCAAAAATGAACTAAAATAAAATACCACTAAAAATGAGAAACAAACAATAACGAACTAGGATGCAAACAATCTAAAACACACAAAATCATAAAATAGATGCCACATACAAATTATTCAAAAATTTGGTGTCTACAGTTTGCCCCTCTTTGTCTGAGTTTTGAAAAAACTTGAGACAAAGAAGTAGACACCAAATACTTACCTGTGTTATTCGGCTGCAGAAGATTCCAACGAACAGGAATTCTAATACGGGACTGACCCGAGCAGGGAATTTTGAAATCGGGACTGACCCGAACAGGAATTTAAAACGGGACTGACCCGAACAGGAATTTTGAAATCGGGACTGACCCGAACAGGAATTTAAAATTGGGATAGACCCGGACAGAAATGTAAAATTGGGATAGACCCACGGGATAGACCCGGACAGAAATTTAAAATTGGGGTAGACCTACGGGACTGACCCGAAAATGCTCTTGATCGTGGGACTGACCCGAATGAGCTTTTGATCATGGGACTGACCCGAGAATGCTTTTGATCATGGGACGCACGCCAGTGGGACTGACCCACGGCTAGTGGCTGAAAACGAGATGCACACTGGCGGGACTAACTTCTGCTCCCAGTGGTTGAAAACGAGATGCACACTAGCGGGACTAACCTCTGCTCCAGTGGCGGTGGAAATGAAAATGCTCACTGGCGGGACTGACCTACGTTCCAGTAGCGATGTAAGTGAAATGCTCGCTGGCGGGACTCACCTCATGCTCCAGTGGCTGTAAAAATGAAATGCACGCTAGTGGGACTAAACCATGTTTAGCGGCAACGGAATATGAAATGCACGTTAGTGGGACTGACCCATGTTTAACGGCAATGAGAATGAAACGCGCGCTAGTGGGACTGACCCATGTTTAGCGGCGAAGAAAACAAAATGCACACTAGTGGGACTAACCCATGTTTAGTGGCAATGGAACATAAAATGCACGTTAGTGGGGACTGACCCATGTTTAACGGCAATGAGAATGAAACGCGCGCTAGTGGGACTGACCCATGTTTAGCGGCGAAGAAAACAAGATGCACACTAGTGGGACTAACCCATGTTTAGTGGCAATGGAACATAAAATGCACGTTAGTGGGGACTGACCCATGTTTAACGGCAATGAGAATGAAACGCGCGCTAGTGGGACTGACCCATGTTTAGCGGCGAAGAAAACAAGATGCACACTAGTGGGACTAACCCATGTTTAGTGGCAAAATACAAGAAATGCACGTTAGTGGGACTGACCCATGTTTAACGGCAATGAGAATGAAACGCGCGCTAGTGGGACTGACCCATGTTTAGCGGCGAAGAAAACAAGATGCACACTAGTGGGACTAACCCATGTTTAGTGGCAAAATACAAGAAATGCACATTAGTGGGACTGACCCATGTTTAACGGCAATGAGAATGAAACGCGCGCTAGTGGGACTGACCCATGTTTAGCGGCGAAGAAAACAAGATGCACACTAGTGGGACTAACCCATGTTTAGTGGCAAAATACAAGAAATGCACGACGGGATATTCCCGTATACTCACCTAAAAACCAACCAAATTTTTGCCCCAGTAGGAATTAGGTTTTGCCTTTGAACCAATAGTTGATTCTGCTTTGCCATGTTGTTGCACCATTTGATCAAACTGGCTTGCGACGTATTTCAGTACACCTTTACTCATTTGGAGAACACTTTTTGATACCGACTTCAGTGCGAGGTGTAATTGCTTTTATCTATGCATGGAACTTTCTGCAAAAGAGAAAATACAAAGAAATTGTCCTCATCATTTGATCCGTTTGCCTTTGAGGATCGTGTAAACATGAGTTTTTCTCCTTTTCCTTCCATTTTCGCCAATTTTCGCTGCGGCATCTGATTGAGTTAGATTTCTCATTCCAAAACTTTTCCGAATTCTCAAACTGACCAGGCATGTGTTTTGCCATACTGTGAAGGTTGCGTGGCTGGCTTTGCTGAACCTCAACTGTTTCAAAAGGACGACTGAATCCAAGCATTCTTTTGAAATAAACCCCGGGGATTGTTATTTACCAAAATTCAAGAAGTTAAAATAAAATGAGGTATGCAAATAAAAATTCACATGCTATGAAGGGATGAATATGCACGAGAATGCAAAACATAACCATCTGTGCCTACATAATGCCATAAATGCAGGCGCTTTGGAAGAAATGAGTTTCCTAAAAATGTACTTACGAAAGAATATTTAGTTTACAAAATGACACAATTTTCGGCCCACAGACGTCATGTTTAATCCCCTGGATATCTTTGTTCTGGAATTCAACACTGGCAGAAGTATTCCAAATGAAGGGAGATCCAAACGAACCAAGTCACCAGCTATTCCTCCTTGTGCTTACAAAACTCACCTTGGCGCCCCTTTGGGTTTTCACCAAGGTTGCCCCCACCCCTTTTCTTTTGTTTTGTTTTTGTTTTTGTTTTTCTCTTTTTCTTTTCTTTTTCTCCTTTTCTTTCGAGGTGCCCTTTCGGGTTTTCACCTAAGGAACAATGGAAAAAACTCAACCATAATCGACTCAGGAGTATGAACTGAAGATTGCTGACATCAGTAAAATGCGCTTCCCTGGTAAGATTAGGCGAAGGCATTATGGACATCACTTGTCAGTTGATTAGCAAATTTCCCAATAGAAATGCAGCAAGTGACGAAAGCCAGGACTTTGGGCTTTTGAAATGAAGTCAGGTGGGGTGTTTTTCAAGACAAGTTGAGGTTTGAAAGCAAATTTTGATGAGAGGGGTGTGAAATAGCCTGAGATTGCATCATTTTGAAATTATTTCCAATTTTGAACGAAACTGAGAAAAATTTTGCCCCAGTTTGATTGGATTTTCTTCCTTTTTTTTTCATCGCATTTTCCTCACTTTTGCATTTTTCTTCAAAAACTAGATTTGCCCCAGTGTGGGGTTCTTTCTTCCTTTTCTTTTCCTTTCTCTTTTAAAATAAATTTGCCCCAGTGTGGGGTTCTTTCTTTTCCTCAGACCTCTTTCAAAGATACATTTGCCCCAGTGTGGGGTTTTCCTTCCTTTCTGATCATTTTTCAAAATGAATTTGCCCCAGTGTGGGGTTTGCAATTCTCAGGGGTTGCCAAACGAAAATTATTGTTCTGATAGCTCAAAGGGGATGACTAGGGATGAAATATTTTGATTGGAAAGGAAGATGGCCTGACTTGTGCCTCGTCCCTTGCGCGATTTCCGAAAAGAAATTTGCATAATCAAATAAAGAACTTCTTACACATGTCCGAGTTGATAAGTTGAGGGAATGTCTGTCCTTCCCTTTCTTCCAAAATGAATGCCCCGCCAGGTAACACTTTTAAACAACGAATGGCCCTGGCCAACTTGGAGCAAATTCGCCTTTGGCTTAATCTTGCATTGGCGAAACTCACTTTAACTCTTTGCCCTCCTTCTCTAAAGGACCGGTGGCGGACATAGGTCAAGCTTTATGACATTCAGCTGTTTTTTATCAATTAGAATCAATCATTGGTAACCCTACTCTAACCAATCAGCTTCGAGCTTGGCAGGGGAGGAATTTCTATCAATGAAGGGATTTTTAAATGAAGGAATTTTGGCCTTTTCCATGAAGGTTTTTCCAAGGAATGGATTTTCAATGGAGGGATTTCAATGAAGCAAGTTTTATATGAAGGGATTTCTGAATGAAGGAATTCTTCAATGAAAGCTTTTTCAAGGAAGGAAGTTTTAATGCAGGGATTTTTCAATGAAGGGATTCTTCAATGAAAGCTTTTTCAAGGAAGGGAGTTTTAATGCAGGGATTTTTCAATGAAGGGATTTTCAATGTGCGGCTTCATCGAATTCCAGAACAGTGATATTCAGAGGGTCAAATAATTTCACCTTTGGCCATCTTAAAAGAATTTAAAAGAATCAAGACAATAATCAAATCAAACAAATTATGCACTTCATGCAACTCCAAATCAAAGTGGAAACAAGATAAACTCAATTGCAAAAGATGCTTCCATTAAACTATTCACATATGCAAGAAACAGTTTTTGTGAAATTTAGTAAATAACAACCCCTAGATTTACCAAAATTTCCTTCGAAAGGGAAAATACTCGGCCATCCAAATTGTGCAACGTGCCTTCAAGATTCTCAGATTTCGTCACTGGAGGTGGATGCCTCTAAAGTGTCCTCATGTTTGGGAAAGGGGTTTGTGCTTACACTTGGTCCTTGTCCACCCTTTCCTCTTAGCACTATTTCCCCAGCCTCGATCATGTCTTGGATCTGGTGCCTAAGTACTTTGCAATTGGCGGTTGAATGGCCAGGTGCTTCTGAATGATAAGCGCAAGTGTACTGTGGATTGTATCCGCCAGGGATGCCATGAGGGTAAGGCGGAGGGGGAATGACATCGATTTTACCAGCGGCTTTCAATTGTTCATACAATTGGTCCAGAGGCCTGCCAAGATTAGTAAAAGTGCGATGGCGATTTTGCCTTTGCGGGTTCAGTGGGTTGAGGGTAGTTGTAGGTGAGTCCCTTTGGTGGAGGAAGTTGTTGATTGTAAGGGGGTCGGGGTCGTATTTGTTGAAAATTAGGTTGAGTTATTTGAAAAGGGACTACAGGTGGATTAGGGGTAGCTTGGGCGAGGTCGAGGGTGGTGGATATTGGCGTGATAAACAGGATGAGAGTTTGGATAATGGGGGTAAGGGTTGGAGTAGGTAGGGTATCGTCGAAATCTGAGTTTTGGGGTAGGGTTTTGATCCCAGACAAAAGCAGTTTCCCCCTCTTGCTTTTTTGAATTGTTGCTTCTTCCCATTGCTACTTGACTTGCAAAACTTCCACTTGAGTTTTCAGGGCAGACACATTAACAATCTTTCCAGCTTTCACGAAGTCATCATATTCTTCAAGCTTGTTGACGATAGCAGCAAATGAGCATCCAGTCATGCGAAAGATTTCCTCAAAATACGGGGGATCGTGTGCTTTAATGAAGGTGCGAATGATTTCATCTTCAGTCATTGGTGGCTCGACTTTTGCAGCTATTTTCCTCCACCTTTGGCATATGTCTTGTGGTCCTCAGAGGGTTTTCTTTTTGTCCTTCCAACGTGGTTCGTGTGAGGAGCCAGCTCGCAATTATACTCGTATTGCCTTACAAAAGCTTTGGACAAGTCAATCCAAGTTTTCACTTCTTCGAGCTTCAGGGTGGGAGTACCAATCAAGTGCATCCCCTTCCAGACTTTCAGGGAATAACCTTAAAGGCAAATTCTCGTTGTCTACAGGCTTTCCCAACTTGTTAGCAAACAGCCGGAGATGTGTTTTGGGATTACCAGTTCCATCATATTTGTTAAATTTAGGGTTTTGAACCCCTCAGGTAACTGCACATTCGGGAAAAGGCAAAGCTCGTCGTAATCCAGAACTCCTTGCTGTTCAACCCTTGACTTTCTTCATAAATTCATCAAAACGATCAAGGCGCTTTAAGCAGCTTATATCAACGGGAGCAGAGGATTCCCCCATTTCTGGCTTAGCTTGAACAGTATAGACTGGTAGGAATGGCTCAGCAGCAGTGTGATAAAAGGTATGTGGCTCAGGGTGGTATGTTTGAGGTGATTTGCGGTTGGGGACCTTGCATGTGAGTAGGAAAGAACGAAGAGTTAGGAGGGTAAGTGTATGGCAAATGTATGGTAGGATAGGTGAAAGTTCCTTCAGGTGGAATGATGAAGGGAGGAGTAAAAGTAGTTTGGGTCGTGGGCATGACCAATGACTCTGGCCCCGATTGACTGATGAGTACAGACTCAGGTTGAACTCCGCTACTGATAAGCTCATCGATTAATTTCTTTTGAGCGGCCATTTCTGACGCCATTTCCCCAAATTTTGTGAGTAACTCTGTCAACTGAACCCCAGGACTTGCAGCTTCCGGCTGGGTAGTTGCAACGGCCGTATCGGATGATTCTGGTTGAGTACTCATGTCTACACGATTCCTCTGGGCTTGACTACGGGATCGCGTTATGATGGGGCTTCGACGAGAAGCTATATTTAAATATTACCTGAGAATTTTGAAAGGAATTGTCTTTAGATTGAACCCTTGCTTAGATACTCCAATAAAAATAAAGAAAAGGAAAAGAAAAAGGCAAGAGTTAGTAACTATCCGAAAAATTCGGATGCATGTCCTATTGGGGAGCCCTTTTATGCCAAGGGTAGGCCTAGCATGAAAATGCGATCCTCTAGGGTAAGCACTATACCATACCTGACGGATCTGATCAACTCATTGAGTGAAAAATAATTTGAAAAATTTGGCCATTGGAGTGACGAGAGATTTGTCAAAATGAGGACAACGTCCGAATGGATGGATCACTTTTGATCGGTACAAGATTTTGCAAAAACGCACGGGTTTGACCTTGACGAACTTCCTATCAAAGAGATTGGAATTCGTTGATAAAATTTCTCAGTGAATTACGGGTCAAAACCCTAATTGATCAAGTGATTGGATGCAATGGACGGTTTTCTTCAAAAGTGACTAGATTTCCCAATTTGGAATTTGACAATGAAACCCTAATAGGGCAAATGGGTTGAATGAAATTGACCATTTATTTAAAATTGACCAAATTACCCTAAAAAGGGAAACATGTCAAATGAATTGAATGAAATTTATCCCAAATTAATCAGATCACCCTAAAAAGGGGTAAATTGATCAAACAGATTGAACGAAACTTGATTTATTCAAAATCGGCTCGGTTGCGCTAAAAATGGGTAAATTGTCAAAAGACCCTAAAAGGGTAATTTGGTCAATTGAATGATAATTTATTCAAGCGACCGAATGACCTAAAAGGGTAATTGGTCAATTGAATGATATTTATTCAAAAGCGACCGAATGACCCTAAAAGGGTAAATTGGTCAAATGAATTGATAATTTATTCAAAAGCGACCGAATGACCCTAAAAAGGGTAAATTGGTCAAATGAATTGATAATTTATTCAAAACGACCGAATGACCCTAAAAAGGGTAAATTGGTCAAATGAATTGATGATTTATTCAAAAATCGACCAGGTGACCCTAAAAAGGGTAAATTGGTCAAAGGAATGGTTTATTTAAAATCGATTATGAATTGACAAAATGGATTGATCGAATCGGCCCCGGTGGTTTCAGAAAATCAGTCTATGAGCCTTCTAAAATCACAATTTGGCCTCAATTTATTTATCGTCTCAATAGGAGGAATCATTTGTGAATTTCTTCAAATCAATGTCCTTCACGCAAGGGTTTTTACCAATTTTTGATAAAATGGCCAAAAAGTGATTATTAGATGCTCATATTCCAAAAAGAAAAAATGATCGGATCCTACCTTACCTTGTGCACTACCCCTTTGGATGGTACAAAAATGTAAACGTGCAAGTCTCACTGGATTAAGTATCCGAGACACAAGGTGGCTTATTCCTAACACGGGATTCCCTATGCGGCATTCCCTTTCTATGGTTTATGCATGATGCCAGTTTATTAAAGCTATGTAAATATGTGACAAACATGAAATGTGAGCTAAAGGACATAAATAATGCAACGGGGGAAAAGGTCTAAACATGAAATGTATTTACTGAAAAGTAAGTGCAAATAAGAAATTTAGACATGTGAGCTATCTATGGGTGAGTCACTAAAAGAGTGCCAAAGAGGCCTCTTATTGCTAAGGCACATGAATGCAAACCAAGGAAACAATGAAATGGTTAGTGCAGTTGATAGTACACATAACACATTGGGAGCAATTAGAAGAAGAAATACAATAAAGCAAGTAAAAGGGGTGGAACCCCTTCCCTCGTGCCTAATGTGCTTAAAATAGGGTGAGGCTGACTCTAGCCTAGGAAAATGCTAATATGGTCATGGCTGGGGTTCACTAATGCCTAGACTCGATAGAGCTTCGGTCCCAAGCCTTCAGACCTAAAGGCGAAGGGTCATCACTCCCAGGGCCTTCGATCGGTGGCTCGAGTGATCCCTTAGGTAGCGCTATGGGCGCAGAGCACACCATCCGCCTACCCAAGGCAATCGGTCCTAGTCCTACAAGGCGGTGTGGGATGGCGCCCACGAAAATAAAAATAAAATGGGATAAAGCAAGTAAACATGCACGTATGAAGTGTTCCCCTATTTGAGGAAGGGTGAGAACCACGCGAGGCTCTAAAGGTGACACACACCCCCCCAAATGCAATGCAAGCGCGAGATAACAAGTAAACATTCATTCAAACATACATTCATGAGTCGAGGGATTGGTTTGATTACTGCATAAGACAAAAGGTCCTAAAAATGAAAAATGCAATCCTAATATCCAATGCTATGCATAGAAAAGGAGAAAAAGGAAACGAATGGTTAAGTCAAAATGCTTGGACCCACTTAGGAGTTCCCCAGTGGAGTCGCCAACTGTCGCGCCCCACTTTTCGAAAGTGAAAGTGTGATGTGATGGTGTGTGAAGGTGTGTGAACGTGTGCAAAATGAAAAGTAAAAGGCCATGGGACTTTGGAAAGCGACGATTTGGCCAAATGAAATTTAAAAAGGGTTTTTTTAAATATGAAAAACGGAGTCGCCACTGGTATAGATTTGGGGTGTACCAAGTCACCCAAAAAGTGTTTTTAAAGACAAAGTAGTAAAACTTTTTAAAACGACTCCTAGTCCACGTAACCAAAAAAAAGGTTCGGGGTCACGTTTGACAAAGGGGAAGGCAAGGATAGAATCCAAGGCACCCCTTTGACCTAGCCAAGGCTATTGCGCGACTTACCTTTACTTTTTCCTATACCCAATATATGTTCGCACGTGGATATGACATATGAATGCAAAACGGAAGGAAAAATGCAATCCTAAATTCTACGATGTCTCTTGTGGGCTTTTGGTCCAAACCACATGAATGGCGGCCAACAAAGGAAAACCTCATAGAGGTCGATTAATGCAAATGAGATTCAAGCGTCAATGTGAAAGGTGAAAGATGCAAGAAATGCAAGTGCAAGTGTGCGAAATTGTATAAGGTGCGTGGAAATTGTAAAACAAATTCAAGTGTTTCGTGTGCAAGTGTATGAAAATAGAATAATAGATTATAAGGTAAAGTGGAATTTCATTTGTGAAGTGAAAATAAGCAAGTGATAGGTAAAATGTAGAAAAGTATGGTTTGAGAAATGTGAAGAAATGTGGTTAAGAGAGTATGTAGGTGATAAAAATGAAAGTAGACCTAGAGGAATGCAACAAGTCGGGTACGGGGGTGGACTCCTAACTTTCGACTTGATTTTCCCTTTGATTAGAAGGCAAAACTAGCGTGCTAAGGCTATCGAGTAGCCACACTCGCTCGTTTCCCTTATCAGAAGGGGACACTCAAGCCAAAATGAACCCTATAACTAGCATGAAATGCAAAAATCCTAAAATGGAGGGAAAACGGGTTCGAGGATCATGCCAAATGATAAAACTAAGGAAAATGCGTGATATGTGGTGAACAAGCAAATGATATGCTAATGAGGGGAAATCCCTAAGGGTCCAGCGTTGGACTAGCCCATTCTATGAATTCCGACTAGCGTTGGACTAGCGGAAACGTACATTCATCCATTCCATTCATTCATGGCTATGAAAGCAAGTAGACATGCCAAAACACTCGTAAACACATAGTAGCATTTAGCATGCTCGACTAGATGCAAGAGCCTAGTAAAGCAATTAAACATGTAGCAACAAAAACAAGCAACCAAGGGGAAGGGGAAGTGGACCAGATGCTCTCCGAGCCCTATCTATTACAAGCCAAGAGGTGTACACATATCCCATAAAAACATAAAGGGGGAAGGGTGAATGGACCAGATGCTCTCCGAGCCCTATCTATTACAAGCCAAGAGGTGTACACATACCCCATAAAACTTAAATAAAAGTAAAAGCAAGTAAATGCACGCAAGGAGGTAAAAGAGAGAGATTTTGCATATTCTTCCAGAAATTTCGATGAGATCTTGTATTTCTGCCTGTGATGGTGATAGTGATGTGGCTGCTGTCGTAATTTAAAAGCTGTGTGTGTTTGGTTTGTAAATTGGAGTTTGAAACAAATGGTATCGGATTTTGTGTTGGCTGCGGAAAGCTTAAGGCAAGGTGTGCAGAAAAGTTTTTTTCTTTATATGTTGCTTGGAGCGCTGAGTTTTTTCTTCCATAAGTCTAACGGTTATTCAGGCTTATTTTTGTTTCTAGAATGTATGATGTTTTTATTGAAGATGGTCCGGCTGCTGAAGTTGCTTGGGTTTTAGATTTTGTTAAAAAAAAACTGATTTGCATGGCTTTTGGTGTTAAAAAGAAAGGGTTCTTAAGGGGAATAAGGTGTGTGCTAATGATGTTGTTGCACTAGTTGTTTGAAGTAGAAATGGTGATTGTTTGAACTAATTAAGTGATATAGATAAGAACCACGGCTGTATAAATGTATATATTTGTTGCAGAGAAAAGTTTCTTCTACGTGATGCATGGCTTTGCAATGAAAAGATTTTCAAAAATCGCACTCCCAACCTCTGTTTCCCTAAGTTGAACTTTCCATATTCTTACAATAGGTCCTAAAACTTGCACTTTAACCCCCTAAGTTCCCCCTTGGCCTTGTTATGGTCCAAATTAGTTTGATAATTTAATCATTCCTGTATCATTCTAGATACTTAATTGCTTATTTATATGGGTTTGCTTTGGACATAATTTGGGTAAGACGTTAGTGAGTTTTAGGATGCAATTTTGAGGTCAATAAGTTTTAATAGATTTTTAGCTTGATTTGTGTTCTAAAACACATTTTGCACTTGATTTTATGGGTCCATCTTAATCATCAAATTTTTGGTATTTTATTTTACTCTCTCTCTGTAGAAATTTTCCAATGTCCTCTAATTAAGTCCCAACTTGGCATTAATCGCTTTGTACATAGTTGGTTGTCTATGTAAATCTTAATTGACTCAATTTAGTGTTTACTTTCATTTTTCATATATTTTGTTTGTGATTATTTGATAATTTAAGTGACCTTGACCTTTTATTATTTTGGAGGGTATTTCTACTAGGGCGTCGCTTCAAGGAGGTACACCTTCTCATTTTGCATTTCATTTGACCCTACGTGCTCTCTTATGTGAACATCATGCCTACTTTACCT